>PVJX010043888.1:0-13446 GCA_004027295.1 Dolichotis patagonum
GTTATGAAATCATAGTGATCCATATGTCTTCTGAATTCCCCATCATGATATCATAATCATCCATTACAGCATCACAATTAACCCATGTGACATTACATTTCTTCAGTGATAACAGTAGATGCATCATTGTACTACAACAACACTCAACTGTGACATCACAGTGTCCTATTGTGATACTACTATACCCCATGTGGACATACTTTTCATGTTTACTTCCAATTCCCCATAATGTTCTCACATTGCCCTCGTTATCTTCTCAGTGTGCTCATTATGCTATCATGCCATTCATTTATGCAGTCACTATGCCCCGCTATGCCTTCCAAATTCCCTATTGTGATATCAAAAATCCCATTATGACATCACAATTCTCTGCTGTGCCAAAAGGATACCCGCATTAGCATCTCACATTTCCCCCATTCTGAAATTATAAAGCCACATCATTATCTCATAATTTCTATTTTGATCAGCTAGTGCTTCATTATGGCCCAATCACTACCTATGTTTACCTGAATTATGATTAGAAGATCTTCTAAGGCACGCTTCTACACTTCATACAGCTCCAAGCCCCAAAAAAGTACTGAATTCAGAGTTCTAAGACTTATGTTTCTAATTGTTTCTGTAAAAAATGCCTTCACTTGAATGTAACATTTGCTTTTTCAGGCATTTGAGAACTCTTTTCCAGTCTCAATATATTGGAAGAATTGTAATTTTTTATCTATTTCTTCTAATACTAGGTTACAGACACAAAAGCAGATGTAAGTTTGATATTTTTTTCCTTTTCCTTCCTTTCCTTTCTTTTACAAATCCTGCTGTGACATCACCATGTCCTACTGTGACATGATAACACCCTCTTGTGACCTTGTATACTGCCAATGTGACATCACAATTCACAATTAAGATCTCACTATTCTCATCATGACATTTAAATTATCTTACAATATCACAATTGCCAATTGTGACACCACAATTTTGGATATGACATCATGGTATCACATTTTGGTATCATGCTATGCCTTTGTCACATCACAATATACTATTATGACATGTGTTCTATTGTGACCTCGCAACTCCCAGTATGACATTACAATTTTCCTTTGAGATATCATGATTGCCATCTGTGATATCACAATTGCCCACTGTGATATCACCAGTACAATTGTAACAACACCGTGACCAAGTATGATATCACAATGTTGTATTGTGACCCAATAATGCCATATTGTTACATCATGATCCCCGTTGGATCATCACAATTCCCTATTTTAGCAAAACTACTCCTAAATTATGAGCACATGTTGCCTAATTATAACTGCACAATTAAGCTTAATGACATCAAAATTCCCAACTGTGACATCACAGTGACATGTTATGACATCATAGTTCCACATTATGGCATTACAGTACCCCATTGTGACAGCACACTGCCCTATGTTGACTTGATGATAGCCTCATCATGACTTGTCAATACCCCATTATGACCAGAGAATTCTCTATGGATGTTACGATTTTCTTTTGTGACATCATAACTGCTCAAAGTGACACAAGTGCCCATTGTGACATCACAATCCCCATTATTCCATCAAAATTCCCCTTTTTCACAGTGTAATGATTCGCTTTCACCACACGGTGCTCTGTGGTGAGACTAGCTTAGCCCAAAGTGACATCATCATTTCGGGTGTGACATCACAATTACCCTATTATGACCTCGCAGTGTCGTCATTAGAGCAGCACAACCAACCTTTATGATACCACAATTCCCCACTGTGACAACATAGTTGCACTTTGTTACATCACTGTACCAAATATGGCATCAAAATATTCCATTGTGGAATCATCATGCCTCATTGTCACTTCCCACATCCTATTGTGGAATCACAGAACCCCATTGTGACATCATAGTTCTCCATATGACTTCAGAATTCCCCATCATGATACCATAATCATCCATTACAGCATGACCATAAACCCTTATCAAAACACAGTTCTCGAGTGATAACAGTAGATGCATACTTGTGATAGAACAACACTCCACTGTGACATCACAGCAACCTATTGTGATACCACTGTACCCCAGTTTGCATGTTTTTCACTGTTATTTCACAATTCCTCATTATGACCTCACATTAGCCTCGTTATCAGCTCCGTGTCCTCATTATGGTACCATGGCATTCCTTTATGCTGTCACTATGCCCCACTGTGACCTCCAAAGTCCCTATTGTGACATCAAATATCTCATTATGACATCAAAATTCTCTGCAGAGCCATCAGGAAACCCCCATTAGGATCTCACACTTCCCCCATTCTGACTTTATAAAGCGACATCACTACCTCATAATTTCCATTTTGATCACATAATGCTCCATTAGGGCCCCATCAAAACTTATGTTTACCTTAATTATGATTAGAAGATCTTCCAAGGCACAGTTCTACAGTTCATACAGCTCCAAGCCCCAAAAAAGTACTGATTTCAGAGTTCTAAGATTTATGTTGCTAATTGTTTCTGCTAAAAAATGCCTTCACTTGAATGTAACATTTGCTTTTTCAGGCATTTGAGAACTCTTTTCCAGTGTCAATATACTGGAAGAATTGTAAATTTTTTATCTATTTCTTTTAATACTAGGTTACAGACACAAAACCAGATGTAAGTTTCATGTTTTTTTCCTTTTCCGTCCTTTCCTTTCTTTTACTACTCCTGCTGTGACATCACCGTGTCCTACTGTGACATCATAACACCCTATTGTGATCTCGTATACTGCCAATGTGACATCACAATTCACAATTAAGATCTCACAATTCTCATCATGACATTTAAATTATCTTACAATATCAGAAATGCCAATTGTGACACCACAATTTTGGATATGACATCATGGTATCACATTTTGGTATCATGCTATGCCTTTGAGACATCATAATGCACTATTATGACATGTGTTCTACTGTGACCTAGCAACTTCCAGTATGACATTACAGTTTTCCTTTGAGATATCATGATTGCCCGCTGTGATATCACAATTGCCCACTGTGATATCACCAGTAAAATTGTAACATCACAGTGACCCAGTATGATATCACAATGTTGTATTGTCACCCAATAATGCCATATTGTTACCACATGATGCCCAGTTGGATCATCACAATTCCCTATTTTAGCAAAACTACTCCTAAATTATGAGCACATGTTGCCTAATTATAACTGCACAATTAACCTTAATGACATCAAAATTCCCAACTGTGACATCACAGTGACATGTTATGACATCATAGTTCCACATTATGGCATTACAGTACCCCATTGTGACAGCACACTGCCCTATGTTGACTTGATGATACCCTCATCATTACTTGTCAATTCCCCATTATGACCAGAGAATTCTCTATGGATGTTACAGTTTTATTTTGTGACATCATAACTGCCCAAAGGGACACAAGTGCCCATTGTGACATCACAGTCCCCATTATTCCATCACAATTCCCCTTTTTCACAGGGTAATGAATCACTTTCACCTCAAGGTGCCCTGTGGTGACACTAGCTTGGCCCAATGTGACATCATCATTTCCGGTGTGACATCACCATTACCCTATTATGACCTCACAGGGCCCTCATTAGAGCAGCACAATCAACCTTTATTATACCACAATTCCCCACTGTAACAAACATAGTTGCACATTATTACATCACTGTACCAAATATGGCATCAAAATATTCCACTGTGCAATGATCATGCCTCATTGTGAATTCACACATCCTATTGTGCAATCACAGCACCCCATTGTGACATCATAGTTCTCCATATGACTTCAGAATTCCCCATCATGATAACATAATCATCCATTACAGCATGAAAATAAACCCTTATCAAAACACAGTTCTCGAGTGATAAAAGCAGATGCATCCAAGTGACAGAACAACACTCCACTGTGACATCACAGCTCCCTATTGTGATACCACTGTACCCCAGGATGCATGTTTTTCACTGTTACTTCACAATTTCCCATTATGATCTCACATTGGCCTCGTTATCATCTCAGTGTCCTCATTATGGTATCATGGCATGCCTTTATGCTGTCACTATGCCCCACTGTGAAATCCAAAGTCCCTATAGTGACATCAAATATCCCATTATGACATCAAAATTCTCTGCAGTGCCATCAGGAAACCTCCATTAGGATCTCACTCTTGCCACATTCTGACTTTATAAACTGACATCAGTAGCTCATAATTTCCATTTTGGTCATATAATGCTCCATTAGGGCACCATCACAACCTATGTTTACCTTAATTATGATTAGAAGATCTTCCAAGGCACACTTCTACACTTCATACAGCTCCAAGCCCCAAAAAAGTACTGATTTCAGAATTCTAAGATTTATGTTTCAGATTGTTTCTGCTAATAAATGCCTTCACTTGAATGTAACTTTTGCTTTTTCAGGCATTTGAGAACTCTTTTCCAGTCTCAATATATTAGAAGAATTGTAATTTTTTTATCTATTCCTTTTAATACTAGGTTACGCACACAAAATCAGATGTAAGTTTGATATTTTTTCCTTTTCCTTCCTTTCCTTTCTTTTACAAATCCTGCTGTGACATCACCATATCCTACTGTGACATCATAACACCCTATTGTGACCTCGTATACTGCCAATGTGACATCACAATTCACAAGTAAGATCTCACAATTCTCATCATGACATTTAAATTATCATACAATATCACAATTGCCAATTGTGACACCATAATGATGGATATCACATCATGGTATCACATTTTGGCATCATGCTAAGCCTTTGTGACATCATAATGCACTATTATGACATGTATTGTATTGTGACCTCCCAACTCCCAGTATGACATTACAATTTTCCTTTGAGATATCATGATTGCCCACTGTGATATTACAATTGCCCACTGTGATATCACCAGTACAATTGTAACATCACAGTGACCCAGTATGATATCACAATGTTGTATTGTCACCCAATAATGCCATATTGTTACCTCAGGATGCCCAGTTGGAACATCACAATTCTCTCTTTTAGCAAAACTACTCCTAAATTATGAGCACATTTTGCCTAATTATAACAGCACAATTAACTTTTATGACATAACAATTCCCAACTGTGAAATCACAGTGACATGTTATGACATCATAGTTCCACATTATGGCATTACAGTACCCCGTTGTGACAGCACACTGCCCGATGTTGACTTGATGATACACTCATCATGAATTGACAATTCCCCATTATGACCAGAGAATTCTCTATGGATTTTATGGTTTTCTTTTGTGACATCATAACTGCCCAAAGTGACACAAGTGCCCGTTGTGACATCATAGTCCCCATTATTCCATCACAATTCCCCTTTTTCACAGGGTAATGATTCACTTTCACCTCAAAGTGCCCAGTGGTAACACTAGCTTGGCCCGTTGTGACATCATCATTTCCGGTGTGACATCACAATTACCCTGTTATGACCTCACAGTGCCCTCATTAGAGCAGCACAATCAACCTTTATGATAACACAATTCCCCACTGTGACAACATAGTTGCACATTATTACATCACTGTACCAAATATGGCATCAAAATATTCCATTGTGGAATCATCATGCCTCATTTTGACTTCACACATCCTATCGTGGAATCACAGCACCCCATTGTGACATCATAGTTCTCCATATGACTTCAGAATTCCCCATCATGATATCATAATCATCCATTACAGCATGACCATAAACCCTTGTCAAAACACAGTTCTCCAGTCATAACAGTAGATGCATCCTTGTGACAGAACAACACTCCACTGTGATATCACAGCTCCCTATTGTAATACAACTGTACCCCAGGATGCATGTTATTCACTGTTACTTCACAATTCCCCCTTATGTTCTCACATTGGCCTCGTTATCATCTCAGTGTCCTCATTATGGTATCATGGCATTCCTTTATGCTGTCACTATGCCCCACAGTGACCTCTAAACTCCCTATTGAGACATCAAATATCCCATTATGACATCAAAATTCTCTGCAGTGCCATCAGGAATCCTCCATTAGGATCTCACTCTTCCCACATTCTGACTTCATAAAGCCACATCATTAGCTCATAATTTCCATTTTGATCACATAATGCTCCAATAGTGCCACATCACAACCTATGTTTACCTTAATTATGATGAGAAGATCTACGAAGGCACCCTATAACCCTTCATGCAGCTCCAGGCCCACAAAAAGTACTGGATTCAGAGTTCTAAGATTTATGTTTCAAATTGTTTCGGCTAACAAATGAGTTTACTTGAATGTAACATTTGCTTTTTCAGGCATTTATAAATGTTTTCCAGTCTCAAGATAGTGGAAAAATTGTAATTTTTTTATGTATTTCTTTTAATACTAGGCTCACCCACACAAAAAGCCAGATGCCAGTTTGATATTTCTTTCCTTTTCCTTCCTTTCTTTTCCTTTTCCTGCTGTGACATCACCATGTCCTGCTGTGACATGATAACGGCCTATTGTGACCTCATATACTGCCAATGTGACATAACAATTCACAATTCAGATCTCACAATTCTCATCATGACATTTAAATTATCTTACAACATCACAATTGACAATTGTGACATCACAATGATGGATATTACATCATGGTATCACATTATAACATCATGCTATGCATTTGTATCATAATAATGCCCTATTGTAACATGTGTTCTGTTTTAACCTCGCAATTCACATTATGACATTAAAATTTCCTTTGTGACATCATGACTGCCCACTGTGACAACACAATTGCCCACTGTGATATCACCAGGACCATTGTGACATCACACTGCCCCACTATGATATCACAATTCTGTATTGTCACCCAAGAATGCCATATTGTTACCTCATGATGCCCATTGGGAACATCACAATTGCATATTATAGTGATACAACTCCCTGATTATGAGCTCCTGTTCTATAATTATAGCAGCACCATTAAGCTTTATGACATCAAAATTCCAAATTGTGACATCACAGTGACATGTTATAACAGCATAGTTCCACATTATGGCATTACAATACCCCACTGTAACACCACCCTCCCCTATTTTGACATCATGATACCCACATCAGGAATTGTCAATTCCCCATTATGAACAGACAATTCTGCATTGATGTTACAGTTTTCTCTTGTGAACTCATAACTGCCCAGTGTGACACAAGTGCCCATGATGACATCAAAGTCCCCATTATACCATCACAATTCCTTTTTTTCACAGTATAATGATTCACTGTCACCTCAAGTTGCACTGTGGTGACACTAACTTGGCCCATTGTGACACCATCATTTCCAGTTTGACACCACAATTACCCAATTATGACCTCACAGTGCCCTCATTAGAGCAGCACAATCAACCTTTATGATACCACAATTCCCCACTGTGATGACATAGTTGCACATTATGACATCACTGTACCAAATATGGCCTCAAAATATCCCATTGTGATATCATCATGCCTTATTGTGACTTCACGCATCCTATTGTGGTATTACACCAGCCCATTGTGACATCATAGTTCTCCATATGACTTAAGAATTCCCCATAATGATATCATAATGATCCATTACAACATCACAATAAACCCTAGTGATATCACAGTTCTCCTGCGAAAAGAGTAGATGAATGATTGTGGCAGAACAACACTCCACTGTGACATCACAGCACCCTATTGTGACACCACTGTACCCCATGATGAGACACTTATCACTGTTACTTCACAATTCCCCATGGTGATCTCACATTGCCCTCGTTACCATATCAGTGTCCTCATTATGGTACCATGCCATTCCTTTATGCTGTCACTATCACCAGGACCATTGTGACACAACAGTGCCCCACTAAGATATAACAATGTTGTATTTTCATGCTACAGTGCCATTTTGTGAACTCATGATGCCCAGTTGGAACATCACCATTCCCCATGATAGCAAAACAACTCCCCAATGATGAGCTCATGTTGCCTAATTATAGCAGCACAATTAACATTTTATGACATCACAATTCCCAATTGCAACATCACAGTGACCTGTTATGACATCATAGTTCCACATTATGGCATTGTATGCACCATTGTGACACCACTATGCCCTATTTTGACATCATGATGTCCTCTGCGTGACTTGTCAATACCCCATTATGACCAGAGAATTTCTCAGTGATGTTACAGTTTTCTTTTGTGGCATCATAAGCTCCCAGTGTGACACAAGTGCCCATGATGACATCGCAGTCCCCATTATGGTGGCACAATTCCTTTTTTTCACAAGGTAATGCTTCACTGTCACATCAAGGTGCCTTGCGGTGACATTAGCTTGACCCACTGTGACATCCTCATTTCCACTGTGACACCACAATTACCCTATTAAGTCCTCACATTGCCCTCATTAGTGCAGCACAATCAACATTTATGATACTAAAATTTCCCACTGTGACAACATAATTGCACATTATGACATCACTGTACCAAATATGGCATCAAACTATCACATTGTGACATCATCATGCCTTATGTTGAATTCACACATCCTATTTTGGTATCACACCACCCCACTGCGACATCATAGTTCTCCATATGACTTAAGAAATCCCCGTAATGATATCATAATGATCCATTACAACATCACAATAAACCCTAGTGATATCACAGTTCTCCAGTGCAAAGAGTAGATGCATGATTGTGACAGGACAACACTCCTCTGTGATATCACTGCACCCTATTATGACACCACTGTACCCCATGATGAGACACTTTTCACTGTTACTTCACAATTCCCCATGGTGATCTCACATTGCCCTCGTTACCATATCCGTGTCCTCATTATGGTATCATGCCATTCGTATATGCTGTCACTATACCCCACTGTGACCTCCAAATTTCCTATTGTGATATAAAATATCCCATCATGACATCACAAATCTCTCCTGTGCCATCAGGGTACCCCCATTAGGATCTACTCTTCCCCCAATCTGACTTTATAAAGTGACGTCAATAGCTCATAATTTCCATTTTGATCACATAATGCTCCATTAGGGTCCCATCACAACCTATGTTTACCTGAATTATGATTAGAAGATCTTCCAAGGCACCCTTCTACACTTCATACAGCTCCAAGCCCCAAAAAAGTACTGGATTCAGAGTTCTAAGATTTATGTTTCAAATTGTTTCTGCTAAATCATGCCTTCACTTGAATGTAACATTTGCTTTTTCAGGCATTTGAGAACTCTTTTCCAGTCTCAATATATTGGAAGAATTGTAATTTTTTTATCTATTTCTTTTAATACTAGGTTAAACACACAAAAACAGATGTAAGTTTGATAATTTTTTCCTATTCCTTCCTTTCCTTTCTTTTACTACTCCTGCTGTGACATCACCATGTCCTACTGTGACATCATAATAGCTATTGTGACCTCATATACTGCCAATGTGACATCACAATTCACAATTATGATCACACAATTCTCGTCATGACATTTAAATTATCTTACAATATCACAATTGCCTATTGTGATACCACAATGATGGATATGACATCATGGTATCACATTTTGGCATCATGCTATGCCTTTGTGACATCATAATGCACTATTATGACATGTGTTCTATAGTGACCTCGCAACTCCCAGTATGACATTACAATTTTCCTTTGAGATATCATGATTGCCCACTGTGATATCACAATTGCCCACTGTGATATCACCAGTACAATTATAACATCACAGTGACCCAGTATGATATCAGAATGTTGTATCGTAACCCAATAATGCCATATTGTTACCACATGATGCCCAGTTGGAACATCACTATTCCCTGTTTTAGCAAAATGACCCCTAAATTATGAGCACATGTTGCCTAATTATAACAGCACTGTTAACCTTTATGACATCACAATTCCCAAGTGTGACATCACAGTGACATGCTATGACTTCATAGTTCCACATTATGGCATTACAAAACCCCGTTGTGACAGCACACTGCCCTATGTTGACTTGATGATAACCTCATCATGACTTGTCAATTCCCCATTATGACCAGAGAATTCTGTATGTATGTTACAGTTTACTTTGTTGACATCATAACTACCCAAACTGACACAAGTGCCCATTGTGACATCACAGTCCCCATTATTCCATCACAATTCCCCATTTTCACAGGGTAATGATTCACTATCACCTCAAGGTGCCCTGTGGTGACACTAGCTTGGCCCATTGTGACATCATCATTTCCAGTGTCACATCACAATTAACCTATTATGACCTCACAGTGCCCTCATTAGAGCAACACAATCAACCTTTATGATACCACAATTCCCCACTGTGACAATATAGTTGCACATTATTACATCACTGTACCAAATACAGCATCAAAATATTCCATTGTGGAATCATCATGCCTCATTGTAACTTCATACATCCTATTGTGGAATCACAGCACCCCATTGTGACATCATAGTTCTCCATATGACTTCAGAATTCCCCATCATGATATCATAATCATAAATTACAGCATGACCATAAACCCTTGTCAAAACACAGTTCTCCAGTGGTAACAGTAGATGCATCCTTGTGACAAAACAACACTCCACTGTGACATCACAGGTCCGTATTGTGATACCACTGTACCCCAGGATGCATGTTTTTCACTGTTACTTCACAATTCCCCATTATGATCTCACCTTGTCCTCGTTAGCATCTCAGTGTCCTCATTATGGTATCATGGCATTCATTTATGCTGTCACTATGCCCCACTGTGACCTCCAAAGTCCCTATCGTGACATCAAATATCTCATTATGACATCAAAATTCTCTGTAGTGCCATCAGGAAACCCCCATTAGGATCTCACTCCTCCCCCACTTCTGACTTTATAAAGCCACATCATTAGCTCATAATTTCAATATGATTACATAATGCTGCAATTGTGCCCCATCACCACCTATGTTTACCTTAATTATGATTAGAAGATCTATGAAGGCACCCTATAACCCTTCTTGCAGGTCCAGGACCACAAAAAGTACTGGATTCAGAGTTCTGAGATTTATATTTCAATTTGTTTCTGCTAACAAATGAGTTTACTTGAATGTAACATTTGCTTTTTCAGGCATTTAAGACATATTTTCCAGTCTCAAGATAGTGGAAAAATTGTAATTTTTTTATCTATTTCTTTTAACACTAGGCTCACACTCACAAAAAACCAGATGCCAGTTTGATATTTCTTTCCTTTTCCTTCCTTTCTTTTCCTTTTCCTGCTGTGACATCGCCATGTCCTACTGTGACATGTTAATGCCCTATTGTGACCTCATATACTGCCAATGTGACATCACAATTCACAATTCAGATCTCACAATTCTCATCATGACATTTACATCATCTTACAACATCAGAATTGACAATTGTGACCTCACAATAATGAATATGACACCATGGTATCACATTATAACATCATGGTATGCATTTGTGTCATCATAATGCCCTATTTTGACATGTGTTCTGTTTAAACCTAGCAATTCACATTATGACATTAAAATTTCCTTTGTGACATCATGATTGCCCACTGTGACATCACAATTGCCCACTGTGATATCACCAGAACCATTGTGACATCACAGTGCCCAACTATGATATCACAATTCTGTATTGTCACCCAAGAATGCCATTTTGTTACCTCATGATGCCCAGTGGGAACATCACAATTGCATATTATAGCGAAACATCTCCCTGATTATGAGCTCCTGTTCTATAATTATAGCAGCACAATTAAGCTTTATGACATCACAATTCCCAATTGTGACATCACAGTGACATGTTATGACAGCATAGTTCCACATTATGGCATTACAATACCCCATTGTAAAACAACCCTGCCCTATTTTGACGTCATGATACCCACATCAGGAATTGTCAATTCCCCATTATGAACAGACAATTCTTCATTGATGTTACACTTTTCTCTTGTGACCTCATAACTGCCAGGTGTGACACAAGTGCCCATGATGACATCAAAGTCCCCATTATAGCATCAAAATTCCTTTTTTTTCACAGTATGATTCACTGTCACCTCAAGTTTCACTGTGGTGACACTAACTTGGCCCATTGTGACAGCATCATTTCCAGTGTGACACCCCAATTACCCTATTATGACCTCACATTGCCCTCATTAGAGAAGCACCATCAACATTTAGGATACCACAATTCCCCACTGTGATGAGATAGATGCATATTATGACATTACTGTACCAAATATGGCCTCAACATATCCCATTGTGACATCATCATGCATTATTGTGACTTCACACATCCTATTGTGGTATCACACCACCCCATTGTGACATCATAGTTCTCCATATGACTTAAGAATTCCCCGTAATGATGTCATAATGATCCATTGCAACATCACAATAAACCCTAGTGATATCACAGTTCTCCAGTTAAAAGAGTAGATGCATGATTGTGACAGGACAACACTCCTCTATGATATCACGGCACCCTATTGTGACACCACTGTACCCCATGATGAGACACTTTTCACTGTTACTTCACAATTCCCCATGGTGATCTCACATTGCCCTCGTTACCATATCAGTGTCCTCATTATGGTACCATGCCATTCCTTTATGCTGTCAGTATGCCCCACCGTGACCTCCAAATTTCCTATTGTGACATAAAATATCCCATCATGACATCACAAATCTGTCCTGTGCCATCAGGGTACCCCCATTAGGATCTACTCTTCCCCCAATCAGACTTTATAAAGCGACGTCAGTAGCTCATAATTTCCATTTTGATCACATAATGCTCCATTAGGGCCCCATCACAACCTATGTTTACCTGAATTATGATTAGAAGATCTTCCAAGGCACCCTTCTACACTTCATACAGCTCCAAGCCCCAAAAAAGTACTGGATTCAGAGTTCTAAGATTTATGTTTCAAATTGTTTCTGCTAAAACATGTCTTCACTTGAATGTAACATTTGCTTTTTCAGGCATTTGAGAACTCTTTTCCAGTCTCAATATATTGGAAGAATTGTAATTTTTTTATGTATTTCTTTTAATACTAGGTTACACACACAAAACCAGATGTAAGTTTGATAATTTTTTCCTTTTCCTTCCTTTCCTTTCTTTTACTACTCCTGCTGTGACATCATAATAGCTATTGTGACCTCGTATACTGCCAATGTGACATCACAATTCACAATTAAGATCACACAATTCTCGTCATGACATTTAAATTATCTTACAATATCACAATTGCCAATTGTGACACCACAATGATGGATATGACATCATGGTATCACATTTTGGCATCATGCTATGCCTTTGTGACATCATAATGCACTATTATGACATGTGTTCTATTGTGACCTCGCAACTCCCAGTATGACATTACAATTTTCCTTTGAGATATCATGATTGC
>PVJX010043889.1:0-13445 GCA_004027295.1 Dolichotis patagonum
GTGGCATAAGCGCCTGCCTGGCAAGCTCGAGGTCGTAAGTTCGGTCCCTGGTACCAAAAAAAAAAAAAAGATTATGGAATGAAAGCTAGAGATGTCGCTCAGTGGTAGTATATGAACAAGGTCCTGGTTCAAGACCAGAGCCCCCCAAAAAACTGTTCACAGGATGCTAGGCTATGAGACACCTGTGGAGGACACACAGGACGTACAAGATGTGGTGCTGCTCCTGCTCTCACTGGGACTCCTGAGTTGCACTGAGAACCATGTAACAGGGTCTGCTCCTGCACCAAAGCTAACTGCACAGCTCAACCCACCATGACAACAACCAGCACTGCGAAAAAAGTTCCACCACTGTGGCATTCATTGGGAAAAAACCACCCTGTAGTAATTTAAGTCCTTCATAAGGTTTTCAGAAATGTCTTGTCATTTGGAAGAAATAGGTTTCATTTCTCTAATCTTAACTTCTTAGTTTCTTTCATTTACTATACTTCCTTTAAGGGATTTTTGCTTGGGTTGATCTTAAAGTGAGAGATGGAGAAATGAGATCTCAACTGTCATAGGGAAAAGGGAAGTCACCAAGTCATAGGGGTTAAGTGCAGCATTTGTATTTTAAAAAGTAAAGTGAATCCAATAGATCTGCTTTAGCCAGACATCTATGTAACTATTGCAAAAGGCAGGAGGTCTGTTTTTCATAGACACGGTATTTAAATCTAAATTTTCACTTTGGAAGAGCAAAATAAACATATGTTTTCTGCATGACTACAGGATCAACCTCCTCCTGCCCACTGAACATGCAAGAGTAGCATTTAGGCTGCAGCCATCTGCCTGCCCCTGGCTCCTAGTGAGACAGGAAAACCACCCCACCCCACCTCATCCCACCCTCATCTCAGGGCCTCAGCCATCTGGCTGCCTGCTGCTCCCCTCCCATGGCAGCTTCTTCTGGCTCCTCTGGCTGAAAGAAAGCAGACACATTTGTCCTAGAAAGACACAAGAACAGACTTCAGCCACACAAGGAGCTAGGAATTTTCAAAATTTGAATGAAAATTACACACTACCTCTGCCTTCCAGCAATGCTGTCTTTTCCACTGATCCCTGTTATCTTATCTAAAACACTTTTCTTTCTCTATCCAGAAAAATTGATAGGTCTGGAGTCTAACATATTTTGTAATTGACAGTTGTCTAATGATAGCCAAGTACCTAATTCCTATGGCAACTCCTCCTCATCAGTTTAATTTAGAGTGTGAGGGGCCAAAGTGAGATATAAAATCATTCAGTAATTATAGTGTATTTCACATGAAGTCACAGAAGTGGTGAGAGGGTACACTGAGCATGAAACATCCGTGACAGTTTGAGTGCCATTAGTATCAAATCAAAATGATTGCAAGTAGATAGGACATCAGCAATGCAGGCCAAACTTGGAGATTTTATAAAAATAAACAAGGAAGCTTCTAACAACAAATACTGACTAGCTAATAGCACAAGAAATGTGACTCTCCCATTTGTCTGAAAAAGGATGGGCTCTGCATAAACTGATTCTTGTTTCACTAACAACCTGTTAACCAAGAGATTTTGTTGTTTAAAAATCTTGTACTTTTTTCTCGTTATTTTTTTCTTTTGTTTTTTTTTATCTTGTAGTAATTCAAGCTATACACTTAATTTTTTAACAGTATAAGTTTAAAATACAAAAGGCAAATATCACATATTTTGGAAATTACAAAACTGAAAATATTGGCTCAGAATGGAAATCTAATTAGAATCTTGGAGATAAACCGTAGTCAATAATCTTACTATGAAAAGACTTGCTACTTCCTTATATTCCAAATGCAAATATGTAAACTTGGAAAACAGCTGTGTAGTTTTGATGTAACAAGTTTTACCTTACTATAAGAAGTTGCTAAGAGAAAGTTCCCATGTATACTTTTCCTTATTTTAATAATAAAAGGAAAGGAAGGCCCACAAAGTCAGTCTGGAATATTTTTCCACACTGGATGAAATAAAGCTGTGACCCAGATCTGTACAGAATACCAGATGTTTCCTACCTGCAGCAGACCTGGGGGGGGTTTTTTTGGGCAACTCCTCACCATCTGAGTCTTAGCAAGCAACAGGGTCAGCCCCCTCCCCACCAACCCCATTCTAGATGCTAAAGAACCAACCACTCATTTCTTTCACAGCGCTAGTTTGTGGCCTGCTCCAGATTTTGACTCAGAGAGCAATGGAAGAGTGAGGGTCCACTCTGGTAACAGCACCCAGCTTCGAAAGGGAGTGGGAAGAGCAGCACCTTTCTCTGCGCAGTGCTGGTGCGTCCACTTCGTGTTGGCACAGCAGTGCTCCACGGACATGAGCTCTGGAGCCTCAATACGTAATTTCCTTGCACTTTGGACCTTTCACTTTTCCAGGCTTCTGTGAGCTGCCTGGCACACTCCGTATTTTCCTTTTCTGCTTAAACCAGAATCACCTTTTTTTGCTTGTGACAAAGCACCCAAAAGGACACACGGCCTCTGAAATCATGACTTAGAACTAAAGAGAAGAGTCACACAAGGAAGCACAGTGTGTCTCATAAGCTATGTAATATTCATAAAAACATGGAGTTGAAGTTAACTACTGAAAAGCTATGTGCATACATTGTTTTCCGTGATGTGAAGGCAAAGGTAGCGATCACTTATTGTTGGGAACTCCCCCACACCAACTCTGGTATAGGGCCCCTTGGTCCATTTTCTCTGCCTCTCCACAAGAGAGAGACCCCAGCAGGCCACCCTATGGGCTGTGCAAGGGTTGGTAGAAAGGAGCTTGCAGATACTGTTAGATCCATCACAGAAGTGGCTCCAGTTAGATCCAGTGGGCAGCCAAGCAATGAGAACACTGAGATGAGAAGTCACGGGCAGATGATGTCCATTACCCAATTTCACAAACAAAACTCAGTGCAAGCCTACTTACATATGTTCTAAATATTTTCTTTAGTCCTTAACAAAAGTTAGAAAATAGTGTTGATGATGATTGCACAACATTGTGAATGTAATTAATGCAACTGAATTGTACACTTATAAGTGATAAATCTAATGGTTGATACATTGTATCAGCTTGCAAAGTTCAGAAGCTTAACTGAGTAACTCAGCAGTTCCACAATCTGGGGTGTAGAGGACATGTTCTAAGGTGGCACTTTACAATCCAGAATGTTGTAATGGTTGAGTCATTGTGTCAACCTGAGAAGTTTAGAAGTTTAACTAAGTGACTCAGCAGGGGGTCAGGATCCTCACTTATAAACAATCTGAGCCACTGTGCAAGAGGAGGGCACACAGATGGTGTGAGTGCTACACTCACCGCAGGGCAGGTATCTTGCTTACAGTATAAGGGAGGAAGAAGACTTGCTCCCCCTCCCCTTCTTTGCTCTTGTTGCTTTTGCTGTCCTCTGCCACCATGAACTCTTGCTCCTCTGCCATGCCACCATGCTTTGGAGCCAGCTGATTATAGACTGAAACCTCCACCAACTGTGAGCTAAATAAACCTTTCCTTCCTTAATTCTGGGTGTCAGATGTTTTGTCTCAGTAATGAGAGAAAAGTAACCAACACAATAAGGATGGCAAATTTTTTTCTTCCATTTGAGACAGGGTTTCACTATGTGGTTCAGGCTGGCCTTGATCTTGTGGCTATCCCCCTGCCTCAGCCTCCCAAGTGCTGGGATTACAGGCATGCACCACCCCACCTAGCATGTTACATGTATTTTGCCACAACTTCTAAAAATTAATAATACTGTATTCTAAGAACCATTGAAATAAACACATTAGCTAGGTGAGTTGCGTGTTGTAAGAATTGTATATCAACAAAGCTATCAAAAATATTCTGAGTGTTTAGGATTTTCTTTCTGAAAGAGCTAGCAGTTGGTGCAAAGCAGTGCTACCTTCTGGGAACTGGGAACGCGTCCCTCTTGTCTAAGGGACAGCCAGTCACTTCCCTTTCCCACACATTAGATGTGGATGGATATCAGGACATGGGAAACAATTGTGCCACAGGTTGGGACACATTAGAGATTCAACCACCTTGTATAGAGCAAGAATCTGGGGCAGATGAGCACTGTCACCCAGAGCTTGGCAGCACGGCCAGAGGGAAGCCGAGAATGATCAAGTGAAAATGAAAACCACACGTGGCTGTCACTGAACCTTTTTTTTTTAATCTGTGAATTTCAAACGAAAGCTGCTGGCTCCAGGTCCCCCTCACCCAATAGCAGGCCTGAAACGCCCGACTTGGTCGGGCTGCAAATGAGCCCCAGCTGGAGCCCCCTCTGGCAGCTCTGCAGCGACACGGTGTACTGTTTCTTAATTTCTAGACAGGCGCCTGTGTCTGTCCTGGACATTCCTGCTTCCATGTCACTCAACACGCTGTTCTTACATCTGGAAAGTCTTTTCTACGTATCAGCATCAGAACCTACCAACTTCTTAAGGTTCAGCCGAAATAGAAACTTTGCTTTTTTCCAGCCCTGAGCTGGAGAGCTACCTTTAACACAAACTGACTTCAAAATGACAGCTGTCCACACAGCTCCCAGGTGGCTGGACCGGGCACAGGCAGAATGTAGAAAAGACAGAGTGCTAACATAGAGTGGAAGTTCTCCCTGCCTTCCAAGACCACCTTAACTGAAGAATGGGTCAGGGGCTGGGGTGTCTGGGCGAGGCCCTGAGTTCAGTCCAACATAAGCACACACACACACACACACACACACACACTCGGCTCTGTGTGAAACAGCATAGAACAGGTATTATAGCTTCTCAGGTGGCACGTACTGTCCACTCCACCCCACTGGGATCTCTAGGGACTTGATGGCGTCCACAAGAAGAGAATGCGTGGTCCACGCCTCTCAGCGTGTCTTGCTGTTGTATTGCTACTGTGCTTGATGCGGCATCCATTGCTCACCATCCCATCACTCATCTGGGGCCAGACACCCTTCTCTCCAGTTTGAGTGAGGACCAAAATGAGTCACAGTCTCTCCGCTCAGACCGGAGGGCAGTGGGCACCCAGGCCTGCTAAGGTGAGCCCCACATTCTGTTTTCCCGGAACACCTTGCAGTGATGCAGACCCGCAGAAGAGCTGCCTGTCCTCCCTCAGGGAGCCGGGAGTATTCTCCAAGAGCTAGAGGCCCCTTGCCGGGGCTCTTCAGTGAACACTGCGGGGTTTTAACAAAACCACAGGTCTTTCTCGTTGGCTGTGCCACCCCAGGTTTCTAGGAATCCAATCTGGCAGTTGAGATGCAAACTCACAAACCTGATATGGAAAAATCTGATGATCCAAAAATTATGGATTTTGCTTTGTTATTTTTTTTTTCTTTTCCTGTTTGATGTTTTGCCTTCCCTTGGAGGTGTTCACTGACTAATGTGTTTTCACAGTCTGTGGGCTGAGGTAGACAAAGGGAGTAAGATAGGTACATATTGCATTCTTGAATAATGCAAAGAAAGACAATATGTCTAAGATTTTGTTTTACAGAGAGCTATTTTTAAAATCCCAGGGCTGGTGCTGCCGCTCAGTGATAGGTAACTTCCTAACGTGTACCAGGCCCTGGGCTTAATCTTCAGAACTGGAGGGAAACCCAGTCGATCTAATTAGTTGAAGAGGTTCCCTCTTCACTCACTCTGAGGAAGTGCTACATACACGTTGCAGCCTGGAGTGAGGGTGTCCAGGTTGTCATACCAAGTCCTGCAGGTAGGAGAAATGCTTACCTCTGTGTTCTCTAGAAATGGAGACAGTTTATTAACCAGGCAGGAAGCTAATCTGTGCACATCTGGCCTGCATTCCCACTTCAGAAACCCCGTAAGCTGAGGATGGAGAGGCCCAGACACAGTGATGGCTAACCTTTTAGAGACTGGGTGCCCACTGTGACTGCAAACCCGCTTATTTATCACCAAGTGTCAACAGTGCGATTAAACCTGAATCCGGAGTTTTTGTTTTGTTTTAGTTTTTTGTTTTGGGATAGTGTCTCACTCTGTATGTAGTACAGGCTGGCCTTGAACTCACTCGGTAGCTTAGGCCGGTCTTAGACTCATGGCAATCCTCCTGCTTCAGCCTCCCAAAGGGGATTACAAGCATGTGCCACCACATCCCACTGAATACTGAGGTTTTAGTTTAGAAGAAGCTACTTGTACACTTGGCTTGCATGTCAGCAGAGAGGGCTCTGCATGCCTGCTATAGCACCCATACATAGGTTCGCCATCACGGAACTAGAACAATTTCCTTGTGGGCCTGGAAGTGTTAGACTGGGGTCGCTACAGGCATGCTGAGTTGGATTTCTGGGAGAGCATTTCAGAAATCTTTCCTCATTAATAAACATATCTTATAGTTAATAGAATTAGACTCAAGACAGTTGAGTGAGGCTTCAAACAAGGTTACAATTTCTAAAGAGTGACTGCAACAGCTATATTTACATATCCATAAAAAGGCATTGTTAATTATGGTTTTCCATCTGTACAGTTTAGAATGCAAATTCTGGGGATATGGAGGACAGTGACATCAAATAAATGTCCATGTATGGATATGCACGCACTCAAGATTGGAAACCAATTAATATCCATGGTATAAAATAGTAATGATACATTTCATTAAAAAAAATAAATTCATTTTAAAAAGCTAATCACACTGGCCCTGAAGCAAGGCCCGCAGATTGCTGTAGCTGCTGGTTTCAAACAGGAGCCTAAAGAGAATTCTTTCTGTGGTCTGTTGGCCATTTCAGAACTTTGGAAATGGAATGGTCAATTCATCAGAAAGAAATAGCAGGTGAGTATGGTGGACTTTAGGGGGCCTGCAAGGGAAAGACCCTGGTGCCTTGGGACCTGCACCATGGGGTTGACTCCGGGTGCCAGGAGAACAAGGAGCTCCTCCCCTCTCTGGGGGGTGACTGTGAGCCTCCTGGTGCACGGGCTGAGAACCAGACATCTCATGTCATCCTGTCCCCTGTCCCGTGTTCCCCCCCTTAGCAAGTGGGAGCCAGTGAACTACACATCTTGTGAAAGGATTGGCTATGATATTTAGTATGAACTCCCTGTATGCAAAGATATGGGCAACCATTTGGAAGAAAACAAGAGACAATATGACAGATAGTGAAGATCTCTGGTTGTCTAGCTTTGAAATGTATGCTTTCTCATGTCCTGTTCTGTTCTGTTTTGTTATGTTTAATTTTACCCCCTTTAAAATAAAATTTAAAAAATATATATAAAAGGAGAAAAGAAAGTGTTCTAAAGGATATAACTGCATGTATGTTTAAGTGTGTAAGATAGATGACCATATTACTGTTTTTGTTAGATTGTTGAGCAGAACTGTTAACAGTCTCATTGTTTGAATGTTTACTTTGTATGCTTTAATTTTGTAACTTATCAAGTGGGGATTTCTTAGTGCTTTTGTTTTTGTTTTGTTGTTGTTCTTTTATTTTTTGCCTTTGGAATTCTGTATTGTTGCTACCCTTTTTCTGTTTTGTTTGGTTGCTTTCTTTTTTGTTTTTTCTCTTTAAATAAAATTAAAAAAAAAAAAAAAAAGCTAATCACAGGGCCTGGGACATAGCTCAGTGGCACAGTGCCTGCCTGGCAAGTGCAAGGTCATGAGTTAGATTCCCAGTACCTCCCCCCAAAACATAATAAAAATAAAAAAGCTAATTGGATAAGAAATTTGTCCTTGAGAGCTGAATGCAGTAGCACACACCTGTAATCCCAATATCCAGAGCTCGGCCGGGGATTTAGCTCAGTGGTTTAAGGGCCTGCCTGGCAAGCGCGAGGTCATGAGTTCGATCCCCGGTACCAAAAAAAAATAAAATAAAATACTCAGAGCTCGAGAGTTTGAGGCCAGCCTGGACTACACAGTGAGTCCAAGGCCTGAACTACATAGCAATAGGAGGCCCTGTCTCAAAAAGAAAAAAGAAAAGAAAGAGAGAGAGAAGAAAGAGAGAGAGAGGAGAGAGAGAGCAGCGCGGCTCTGGACCCCCCAGAACTTCCTGCCGCCTCCACCCCTGGTTTCTGCTGGGTGGCCCCACTCCGTCCAGCACTGACCCTGAAAGCAGCTTCTCTCTTCCCAGAAGTGGACACCTGACCGGGAAGCCTGCGGGGCAGCAGTCTGAAGGAGAGTGTCCCTAACCAGGGTCGGACTCACCGAGGCCTCTGCAGTGCCCCTGCCCCTCCTGCCCGGATCCTAGGAGTTGTTCCAATGTTCTCCCAAAGTGCTTTCACCTCCTTATTTTGCTTTTTGTGTTTTCCCCGGTACTGGGGATTAAACCAAGGACCTTTATTCACTGAGCTAGCTACATCCCCAACACTTTTTTATTTTGAGACAGAGTATGACAGAGTCTCAAAATAAATTGCTAAACTGCCTGGGCTGGGCTCAAACTTGTGATCCTCCTGCCTCATCCTCCCAGGGAGCCAAATTATAGGCGTGCACCACCACATCAGGATGAGAATATTTTGCTAAATAGACTATTTCAGTGCTAGCACAGACTTCCCCGCAGAAATGCATTGCTCCTCTACCTCACACTGTCCATTCTGAAGTACAAACACCCCAAACAGCTGCGGTTGACTGCTGAGAATTATGTGAAGGTAAGTTAACGCAGTGTGTTAGAGAATAATTGTCGAACCTCGTGGGAAAAATTAGTCTGTTAAATTCTCTCTCTGTGATCTCTCTCTCTCTCTCATCTTTCTCTAAGTAAAAGAATGTGTCAGACTTCTCTTTAGGATTCCAGTAGCACATTGGAGACTCTGTGAACTGTCACTAAAGCCGTTCATTTTCTCACAGCCAAACAATCTTCTTCAGTTAAGCCCTAGATAGTTGCTGACGTATTCAGGAAGTAAATGTCCTAAGTCATTGTATGGTAGTGACACTTAAAAAATTCAAGCAGCAGGAAACAGCACAGAGATGTCCTGTCATGTTCTCCCTCCCTGCTATGTCACTGGGCTGAATTCTGTGTCTTCCTCACCTCTGCAGGAAGTTAACACTTGTTGTGTAGTGTGGGGGCGAGCGGGATAGTTAGGTTTATAGTCTGTAATTATTTTGATGTTCAGGTGAAACCAACAATTTTGGTTTTGTCTAACATCTGGGTGTGTTTCCAATTAAACCAAAGTCACACTAAACATTTCTAGTTCCTTCTTTAGGGTCTCTATCATGAAATGAATTGTATGATTTTGCCTTCCTCTTCCCAAGCCCCTTCAACCTAACACACTTGTACCTGCTCTGTGCATATTGAAGATCTCCATCCAAGGCAGAGGCAAGCAGCATGAAATTTTTTTATCTCCCGTGCATGGCTCCCAAAAGAGATGGCCTCAGACTGAAGGCACAGTGGGCAAGATCACAGGGATTTCGATTAATGTCCAGCTATAGCTAACTAGATTCCTCTCCTTCCCATCAATGACAGCAGTGCTGTCTGTGTCACTTAAATAGTTGTTTATAGGAGAAGATCTTAAGAGAACTCATAGGTCTCCCTTTTTGTGGAGCTGTCTTAGAAGATCACGCCTTCCCTAGTCTAAATCAGAACTTCAAACACCTTGCAGGAGTCTCTTGGTTAGGTTCAATGAAGAGAGCTACATCAGTAAAACTTACAGTTACCACCAGCCCACCAACGAGCGCTCAGGCACAGAACCTGTTCAGACTCATCTTTGCCTCCCAAGTACCTGACTTCACACCTGTCATCGGGAAGTTTAATAAGCATTTGCCAAATCAGCATGTCTTTTTCATCTTGCCTACTAGATTTTTGTGCTCAGAGAGAATAAGAGTTATTGTGGATTTAAACCTTAGATTTGACACGTTTGACAAAATTCATACACTGAGAAAGCACTTAAACATATACTTACCAAATTAAAGAAAAAGTAGCATGCATAGCAAAGACAAGGATATTTAAAATGTAAAGAGTCTTCAGGTTGACACTGAACAAGGAATATTTAAAACAAAGCAAAAGAACAACACACTCAAAAGCCCCAGGATTTGTTCTTGGAACCAAATGAGTAGCCCCAAAAGTGCATCCGGGAAGATGGAAAGCCCGCTGGGTTGGGGATTTTAGAGCCGCCTTAAGGGAGAGGTGGACCCATTGCGACCCTGAGGAGCTGTGAGAGTCAGACTCACCACAAAGCCAACCACTGCTGCCTACTCAGGTCTCCCAAATAGTCACCACACCCACTCTTCCGTTGGGTGATGAGTCAACCCAAAACTGTCATTAAAGCTACTATGCTTTTCTCCCCCTGCTCTTTTTATACCCAAGACAAAATCCTCAAAGCTTTAAAAGTAATCAGAATATATATCCTAAACTAGGCTTTGGGCTCAGGCCTGTATTCTCTGCACTCAGGAGGCTGAGGCAGGAGGACTGCCACAAAATCAAGGCAGTCTAGGTTACATAGTGAGTTCAAGCCTACCCTGAACTACATAGCAAGATCCTGTTTCAATAAAACAAAACCAAAGATTAATAATACATAATAAATAAAATGCACACACACACACAAAATTCCTAGAATATGTCACCCTACACTGGACATGGTGTTGCATGCTACCTGCTTGGGAGACTGAGGTGGAATGATCACAAGTTTGAGCCCATCCTGGGCAATTTTAAGGAGATCTTGTCTCAAAATGGTAAAAACAAAAAATAGAAATGGGCTAGGATCTAGCTTAGCTAGAATCAATCTCCAGTACTGCAAAAATACATATATATAATATTTTATATTAATATATTACTTATATTATTTTACATAACATACAATATTTTATATAAACCTACCATCCTAAAATATGTGAACTGAAAGCAACTAAGAAACTGCACACATAGAAAGAATTTTCTACCCCACCCCTCTTCTACCTAAAAATAGGGCATAAATTTCCCTTTGTAAAAGTATTTCCCTGACCCTTACTGTGAAGAGTGTGAGTCTGACTTCTATGTGCATAACACACATGAATAAGTACTTTGTGCACTATACATTTCTCAGCCCCCTTCCCTCAATTTACAGCTCTTTGCAGCCCAAATACTTTGTCTAGCTCCTCTCCACAAATTTCTACCCTTTGCTTAAATGGCATATAAATCTCTGGATTTAACTTCCTTAAGTTTCCACTTCTTTTCTGTAAGGCCTCCCATGCAAATAAAGTAGTAATATTATCTTACTCCTTTTTTGAGGGGTGGACTTTTTTTATGGTACCCAAGCTAGTCTCAGCCTCTCAAGTAACTGGGGCTATGGTGTGCATTATCACAACCAGCTCTTAGCCAGTCACTGTATGAAAATAACTGAGGTTGGTATTTACAAAGGAAAGAAATTTATTTTTGCCTATTGTCCTGGACTCTGGGAAGTCCAAGACCATGGTGCCAGCATCTCCTTAGCTTCTGGTGAGAGCTTCGTGTTGTTTTAGCTCAGAGCACAAGGTATGGGGAGGGGCAGTGCATGCAGAAGAGAAAATGGGGCCCAACTCAGAAGACCCCCAACCCATTCCCTCAGGAAAGACACCGGCCCATTCTTGGGATCTGTTCCTGTGACCCGAACACCTCCGGCTTGCCCCCCCCCAACACTGCTGCATTAAGGAACTGAGGCCCCAGTGTGTGGACCTGAGGGGGCCACTCCAACCCTAGCAAACCTTAGTAAAGACACAGGACTGTTCTGTCGGTTGGACACAGACAACAACCACCAGTGAGTTAGGAGACAAACTCCTAGGCCTTTTGATTGTTAATCATGTTATTTCAGCTTGAGGGGATTAAGAAATGCCTAATGGATCAGTAAAGCACAGTTCTGTGGTGTGTATGATTGACATGTGAGCCAGCAAACTGAGGGAAGAAGATGCACTGTGGATGTGGATGGCACCAACCAATAGGCTCCTACCCAGGATGGAAGAAGAAGGGAAAGGAGATGAAAGGCTCTGGTCTTTGTCATCCACTTTGCACCTTGCTCTCCATTTCTTCAGTCTTCCTGCCTCTCCAGTGAGCTTCCGGGCCTTCTACCGTGGGCTGGACTGCGTCCTTGATCCCTCTCATCACTGGCTTTTGTCATCTCGGGCTGAGCAGCAACTGGATCCTCTGGTCTTCCAGTGTGCAGATGGCCCTTGTGGACCCCTGTGCCTCTGATCCTATCAGGCTACCTAATAAATCCCCTGGCATAATTATACAAATGGCTTTCACTGCTTCTGTTCTTCTGGAGAACCCTAACGAATACAGTCCTCAGTCTGTTATTCCTCAGTAGCATAATTTGTGCTTTCCTCTGAAAAAGAAGAACACGGACTAGCAAGCTGCTTTTGGTAGGGAAATAGTGACTTTTCACGTGGGCCTAAAGATACTCCACAGGTAACTAAAAGCAAAACAAAGCTCGATCTTTGTTTTTTGTCCTCTCCTTTGTTACCTTAAAACTTTGGGATGATCCTTGCTCAGCTCTGCATGTACGCATATACCTAATAATGCAGGGAGTGTCTGCTTCAAAGCAGGCAGAACAAAGCTGATTAGTCCTGAGCATACATAACCTAAACCTACCTTGTCCCCTTCAAGACAGAGGATACCAAGAGGTTTACAGAAATATTCAACTACCAGAGAGGGCCTTGATGTCTCCAGTCACTGCAGTGTCTTAAATTCCACCAGAGGACTGAGACTGCCCCAAGCTGAAGTAATCTCAAGAAGACCAAAGTGGTTTTGGGACCCGAAAGTCTTGGACCCGTAGAGTAGCCACGGCTGTTTGGATCGAAAGTCTGCACAGACCTGCATCTCGGCGTGACTCTTTGGGACTGGAAGTCTCCCAGAAAGCAGCATCTCGGCCTGTCTCTTTGGGACCCGAATGTCTCGGACACATAGAGTGGCCTGGGCTGTTTGGATCAAAAGTCTGCGCACACCTGCATCTCGGCGAGACTCTTTGGGACTGGTAGGCCCGCCCTTCATCCACAAGGAACTGCCTGGAGATCTGCATCTGGGCCAGGTCTGTTTGGGCCCGTAGCCCCGCCCTTCACCCCCAGGAAGTCTCCCAGAAAGCAGCATCTTGGCCTGTCTCTTTGGGACCTGAAACTCTCGGACCCGCAGAGTGGCCCGGGCTGTTTGGATTGGGAATATTGTGGAGACTGGCATCTTGGCCAGGTCTGTTTGGGACCGGGAACTTTTCAGAAACCAACATTCTGGCCTGACTCTTTGGGACCTGTAGGCCCTTCACTCGCAGGGAACCTCCTGGAGACCTGTCTGGGACAAAGCACGGAGGCCTGGCCTGCCTTAGATTCCACAGGCTCAGGGGAGGCCACACTCAGCATTAGCCTTATAACTTAGGGAGCCAGGAGCCCACAGAGGGGAGTTAGGACACTGTGAGGAAGCCAGGAGCCTGTGGGGGAGCCACTGCCCCTCCAGGAACTGAGGGTGTAACAGGTAATTTGCCACATAAGCAGAGAAAGCTTTGGAACACTGCTCAAAGTAAGGAAATATAGAAAAATGACAAAAGGCAAGACCAAAAGGCAGGCTCAAAGCCCTAGCCCTCCCCAAGAAAGCTTAGAAGCTGTGTACA
>PVJX010043890.1:0-13448 GCA_004027295.1 Dolichotis patagonum
TGGGGAGCAGCGCGGTGTCCGCAGGGCTCGAGGTTGCCCCACGCACCTTCTGCGTCCCCGGGGCTTGGAGCGCATCCCTGCAGGCCAGGCACAGCTGCGTCCTGCGGGTTGTTCACCAAAGCACTGAGCCCGCTCTCACCAGGAGCCAAAGAGCTGCCTGGAGTCAGAAGACGCCGTTCACGGGAGGGTACTGCTACTGGCAGAGGAATTGGCACCCAGGCGGGGACACAGGGCAGCTTGTGACGGTGGCACACGTCTGGCAGGGACGAACAGCAAGGAAACGTAAAAAGAAAAAATGGGATATTTCCCACTTCTTTGAATAAATCTTTCTTTGCTCCTCTTTATAACCCACCTCCGAATATAAAAGACATAATAGATGTTTTAATTTTTACATCCTTTCCGGCTGGGAAAGTGTCCAGAATAAGATCCAAACAAAACAAATTAAATAATTTTGCTCACGCAATTATAGAACAGAAGCAGCGCTCTCCTAAAACAGGCAATCAAAGACAAAGCTGTGTTTTATTTGACAATAAACCTTGTGTTTGGCACTGCAGTCTCCAACCTAGTAAATCTATAAAAAATGTTACTGTTTCCCCATCTCTTAAGTATTGAATAATAAAGAACTCCACAAATTTTTATTCGAGACTTTTTTTTTTTGAAACCTCCAAAACAATGCTGTTTTCAAGATAAGGCCGGAGAAACTTCACATAGTGGAACTGCTTCCTGTAGACCGCAGAAGATCAAAAAAAAAAGAACATTTCTTCAATTGCTCTAATGCCTTCCTGGCTGACTCTCAAGAATATACTTTTTCCCGGAGAAGCTGCTTCTGTGTTATCGGTGCCTTTTAAATTTGGGAGCAGGAAACAATGCTTTTGTGAATCCTTTCTTTGATCCAGCAGCTTTCTGTGCGTTTTCTGTGCGTTTCTGCGTGTTTGACCCTTGTTGCCATAGAAATAGCCCGGCTCAGGCTTCGGAGTCAGGCCTGGGAGGGGTCAGGTCTGGGCGCTCTGCCTCCTTATCCTGGGACCTCAGAGTGCTCTGGGTCCCCTGAGACTCATCCTTCTCTCAGAGAAATGGGTGCTGAGAGCTCATCTCCCAGGACAGAGTCCAAACGCCCTGGGTGTGGGGAGCATGACAGGCATAGGCCCACTCGAAGCCCGGACCCCAGCGGAGTGCCTGTTGCCCACAGTAGGTAGCTCCTTTCAGGCTGCAGAAGGCCGCTGCCTGTGTAAAGTGGGGGGCCAGAGATCGACCAGTCACCATGCCTTGGGGTACCTGTAACCCACCGTCCCTCCAGGCCGGGCCCTTTGAATCTATGTGCAGTAGTCTGCGAGCAGCCTTGTAAACAAACTAACCTCCTAATCTCAGTGGTCAGCCTGCTGCCCGATGCCTAAAGCTTTTTCTCCACGCGTTTGTGCTCAGACTCCTTCCTTCTCCCAGTCTGGCCCCTGCATGACCCACCTGCCTGCTGGTTTCTGCAGATCCCCGAGGGCACGTCCCTGGCCAGAGGCCCTGGTCTATGGTCTCTTGGGAAGGTTTCCGGCCCCTGCTTTGCTTCCTGTGAAAAGCCTCTGGAGAGGCTGCCTCCCCTCGCGGGGCTGAGGCGTCCGTCTCGAAGCGTCATCAGCTGGACACGTCCCCGCAGCTCGGCCTGCCGGGGTGTCTGCAGCGGAGCCGTGAGCTTGCCAAGCTGGGCCGTGGCGCGGCTCAGGGTTGTGCTCTGAGCCCGATCCCGTGTTCAGGAAAAGTGCTTTGTTCTCGAAGCCCCGAGGGCCAGCAGCAGACCCCTCACAGAGTCCTGCATTTTCCTGGCGCAGTCCACCAGCCCACGGGTCCCCACTCAGGAAGGTCCCCAGGAACTGCCACCTCGGGGTACCTGAGGTCATCGAGTGTTTTCACAAGATCAAGGCCAAAGAGGAGAGGGGGGCAGGGGAGCTGCTTAGGGAGTTTCTCTGCTCATCTGGCAGCTGTCCGCCCTGAAGATCAGTTAGAAAACAGCAGATCAGTTAGTAGAACAATAGGCAGGCGTCATCTCAGAGGACAAGTGGGTATGCACTGAAATAAACACGTGACGTTACTCCCGTTAAATCTGGAAAACAGAAGAATAACAAACACCTTAAGTAATAATTACTAAATTTTTAAAAAGCAGCATGAAATTAGATAATTATAGAAACCAACACATATGGAGAAAATATAACCAAACACGTAAAAACTGGCAATTTTAAAGAAATGGAATAACTCAGAAATTATCTGGAAAAACACCTCTCAAACGGCAGGTTTGCAGAGTAGAAAATCCGCTTTAAAGAGTCCAGGCGTTCCGTTGACCTCAGTCTATGTTACGGAGGGGCCGGAGTCCACCTGTTTTAAAGGTTTCTTGTTACGTGTGCCCAGCATGGAATGCTTCAAGGACAGCCTGGGTCCCCCACTTGCTGTTGGCTGCTTTAAGCCATGTGTCCTGTGTGCCTCAGTTTCTCTCTAGTGTAATCAGAGAGATGGCCGGTGTGTCTCGCAGCCCCACCCAGCCCTGGGTGCCCTGGCCATGGAGACGTTAGGCCAGCTGGCTCCTTTTCAGGTCCGGGTCCCTCCACATGAAACAGGAAGGTGACAACACCTGTTCCCGTCGTCTCAGTGGGGTGGCAGCTACCTGGGCCCCTTGCACCTGGGAGGAGGAGGCAGTGGCACTGTGGGTGGCAGGGCTGGGGAGCCCTCCCGCCTCCTTCAGATCTCTGCTCATCCATCCGAAGGTCGAGGGGCTGGTTTCCTTCAAAGTTTCTGCATTTTAAAAACCCGCTGGGAACATTTCCCAGGGTTTCCTGTTTAATTCCAGCTGTGGCTAGACATGGACATTAAAATTAATGCCAGCTCCGTGCAAAGGATGCCTCGGTAATGCAGAAGAAACCCTTCACCGTAGGGTCTCAGCACTAAGATGTGTGATCTGGAAGGAACATTTGTGTTTCAGGTTCTCAGAACACTACCACATCGATACAGACACTGCAGTGGATTATAGTGCGTTTTTGAAGAACCTCAGCAAAAGTAATGACCTGCATCTTAGATATTCCGTAGGAAACCAAGGTAAGGACCTTTAAAGTCTTTGCTAAAGATTTCAATCTCCTTTGGCACGGTCATGCCTATTCTGTTCCTGAGGGAAGAATATTTTCAAGTGTGGAAAATAGATCATCTGCAAAGATGGCCGGGGGGTCATTAGTTATGAGAGCAATGTAAGTGCTTAACAACAGAAAAAGCATTGCGTCCCTGCGTATCCGCACGGTAAAGTGGACAGTTCACAGCGCCAGCTAACGATCCTATAGCTGCTATTCGTGGAATCCGACCTTGATTGTAAAATGACCCACAAGAACTCACAGATTGTCTCTAAGTGGTATGTGTCTCAGTGTTATTTATTCTTCTTTCTGATGCTTCTTTTTTCTTTTTGAGACAGGGCCTCACTGTGAGTTCAGGCTGACCTTGAATTCACTATGCAGTCGTGGCTGACCTCAAACTCACAGCAATCCTCCTGTCTCAGCCTCCTGAGTGTTGGGATTACAGGCATGTGCCACCATGCCCTGCCAGTTTCTGTATTTTCACACATTTTTGATACTGCACACATATTCCTGTAATGGGAAAAATCTTGATATAAAAGGGCAAGAAGTTGCGTAGTTTAAAATTCTATCAGATAAGTAAAGCCTGGTACCCTCTCCTGAGAGCGAATATCCTCTGGGCAGAGTCCGTTTCCCAGCCTGGATACTGTGATGCCCAGGGTGTCTAGCTGTTGGGTAATTCTGGCGAGCCTCGGGGGTCTAGTTCTTTGTGGGTGACTGTGTGACTAACACGCTCCCTCCCCAGCCTCGGGCCATTTTTTCTGGCCTTACTCAGGTTTCCCCTATGCAGTTTCTTGCCCTAAGGGTTTTCTGGCCTGTGACTGGTTCTTTCAACCCAGGTCATCACTGTCTGGTTTCAACTTAATTAAGTTCAGCAAACACTTGCCAAGCACCTTCTGCCATTCTCAGTTCCGCCTCACTAGCAAGCTGAGAAGCGCCAGATTGTCTGGTCTCAGCCTGGTTCTGCTTATGGCAGACCCGAGGACTCCAGAGCTGCCCGTGGCGGGCCCTGTGCGAGGCATGTTCTTGTGTCATCTCTTGTCATTTTTCCTGCAGCTTTGCGACAAGTGCAAGATTGAAATAAACCATCAAGCCAGTCTCACCAGCCAGAAATAACTGTCAGCATTATTCCTGGCACTTTCCCATGCGTGCATATGGAAAGGCAAGGCAGAGAGAAAGAAACCCGTTTGTCAAATGGGGTCCTGTGGCGGCTGTTTTATGTAAGAGCTCGCTGGAGTGGGGCCGAGGGATAGAAATTGTAGCAAAACTCAGGAAAATGATTGCGTTTTGGCTCCGTACCATATCCACAGGTCACCTTCTCCCTTTCCAGATGTAGTGGACCTTGATCCTGGGCCTGCTGGGACCAGTCCGAGTTCCATGTCGAAGGCTTGCTTAACTTTCTCTCTTTTTTTGGCTATCAGCTTCGCGTTGCAGGCTGGCGGTGTCCTTGGTTCTTCTCCTCCTGTTAGAGATTTTTAAAAAATAACCTTGTGTGCCTTTGAAGACATCTCCCATTTTCCAGATCCTTAACGTCAGGGATTCAAACCACCCTTGGTCTTTGTTCTCCATAGCTGGTAAATCCTATCCAAGTTCTCACTGCTTGTCTTTCTCCTCCGTGAGCGCAGTGCGCATCTTCAGTCTGTATTTACATCTGTGGTTTGATTTTCACCAAGATCCATTCTATTCCTTGTCATTCCTAATTTACCTCTGAGATCCATTGTGTTCTTGGAGGTCTATCCTATTGTTTTCCAGCTCATCTTACTGTTTTATCACCTGTCATTGAGCACTGTTTTACGAAATTCATGTCCTTAGTAAGACATTCTGTAGTTTTTTAAAATCTTGATGTACCTTTTCTTTCAAGGTGGAATCTTTGCTTTTCTTCTTCTTTATCTAGCCTCCCCCCTTTTTTTCCTGTAGAGTTTGCATTTATTTCAAGAAATTTGGGTAAGCTGAGCATTTTCTAGTCCATTTTACTATGTCTGGTGACCTTTTATTTTATATGACTTTTTTTTGCTTCTTCTACGGTTCATGATACACATCTTTATTTGATGAGAATCCGCCCTTAGCTACTGTTACACTAATTCCACAGAGTGGGAACTTCACAGCAGAATCCTCTCAATCCTTCCCTCCCCGTGTTGCTATCCGCTCTTAAAACCTCTGAGGCTCCCTGTTCGTGCATTGAGAGCATGTATTCTCAAGCACTGCTATTGGAAAATTTTAAGACTGTTACAGTGCTTTAAGATTTTTTTTTTTAATCTTCTAATTCCAACACTTTGATGGTCTCAGTTTGGTCCTTATTGACACATACCTCCCCCTGCTTTTGTTTTTCTTGACTGTAGGGTGCAGTTTCCTGTTTTTGGTAAATTTGGAATTTAACCTGAATGGGATAAATTTTGCATTGTTATAGGCTATGGGTTCTTTTATGTTCCTCTGCAAATCTTAACTTTTTTTGGGTTAGTGTTAGCAGTCAGTCTCCTTGCTGTGTTGGCACTGACTGTGTCCCCTGGGGGGCAGCACCTGGAATCCCTGTGCCCCTGTCTCACCCTAAACCCAGTGCCTTGGCCTCTCTTCTGCATCTCCAAATTCAGAAGCTGGCCAGAGACTCAGCTGTGGTTTACCTACCCCCTCCCAAGATCCCCTCTCCGCCTCTTCCAGGGTCTTTTCCTCCTCTCCCTCTAGCTGCGATGGCAAACCTGAGCTGTTCTCTGCTTCCTGAGGCCCACAAGATCTTGGGTTTACACCCAAATTCCAGCCACTGAGCGCAGTCCCAGCTGGGCCTGCCCCTGGGCACCAGGCAGAGCTCCGAGCTGCTGGTTTTCCACCGTCAACCTCGGTGGGCTTCTGCTTTCAGCTGCCCCCCATGCCTTCGGAGAATTTTGTTTCTGTTTTGCCTGGAGTTTATAATTGTTATCTGCTGGGAATGTTGGTTTAATATTCACTAATCCACTGTAATTGGAAGCAAAATTTTCTGGCTGCTCATATTAAGTATTGTTTGTTTGTTTTTATACACATGGAATTTTTACTGTTTTTTCCCCTTTGGCTTATTTCACTAGGTATTGTAAGAGAGTCAGCTCTATAATTCTGTTCCAGTTTACCATGGAAATCTCTCTCACTTCTCACTCTGTCTTTTATCAATACTTGGCAGCAAGCTCTTATTATTGGTTCATAATGTATTGACACATCTCACAGTAAAAGCTATCTTTGATTGGCTATCTAGCCTCTTGTGTATTGGCTATCTAGCCTCTTGTGTATTTCTGAACATGCTCCCGTATGAGGTGTGATCAAAATAGATAGTGAATATTTAAATTTTAAAAAATTACTCTGGTAGGGCCAGGGATTTAGCTCAGTGGCATAAGTACCTGCTTTGCAAGTGTACAGTCGTGAGTTCGATCCCTGGTACCCCCCCCAAAAAAATTCTGGTAAGAGACAATATTTCCATTAATCCCCTTCAAAATTCTCTCTCTCACTCCAAACCCACTTATCCCAGTACTCTTGCCACTTCCCGAAGCAGTTCTGGCGGTCCTCTGTCATGAGTATCTTTAAGAGATCAAAAATACGGTGAGTGCAGATCAAAGTGCAGGCTCGTGACCACATGACGCTGTGCCTTCATCCACCGTATTCATTCAGTCCAGCACTGTGCGACTTCTGACTCTTCCCTGACATCAGAATAACCCCAGAAGGGGAATGTCTTGAATCAGCTCGGGACCCTGAAGTAGCCATGACAGTAGAACTAAAGCCTGTCATGAAGGGACCTTGCAGAGCTGCTTCAGAAGGTGGCAGAGTGGTGGGATAAACAGTGACGGGGGCAGTATTTGGAGGGAGCTGAGGGCGACATGTCTTTGACTTTAATTACTTCATTAGAAGATTAGATACTGATCATAGCTGCCCATCATGCCCCGTATCCCCATTCCCTCAGCACTGACTGCGGTCCTGCTGCTGGGTCCTGGCTGGACTTCTGGCTTCCTGCACTACCCTATTGCAGTCTCTGTTCCGTACCTTGGCCACAGAGATCATCCAGAAAAATATCTTCTTCAGGCCCATTTTCTCACTGAATCTATAGCCTCTAACTTCTTTTTTTTTTTTTGGTACCGGGGATCGAACTCATGACCTCGCGCTTGCCAGGCAGGCGGTTAAGCCACTGAGCTAAATCTCCAATAGTCTCTAACTTCTGCAAGTGAAATTCAGACCCTGCCGGTGGAGGCCAGACCCCAGTGGTGTTCTAGATTAACCACGGGGTTTGGGGCGGGTTAGATGCAGCTGTAGACTGAGGCTGTGGACAGAGGCCAGGCAGCTGGCAGGGCCCAGGGTCAGCCTCAGGGTGGCGTTACCTGCTTCATCTTCCTGCTCAGATTCTCCAGAAGTGGGCCTTGCTGCCTCCTGGCTGAGTTCCACCCAGGACGGTCACCCTGTCATGGAGTCCTGTCACACTGCTCAGTGGCTTCTGTCTCTCCTTTTGTCCCCAGGGCATGGTCATTTGAAGCTTGCTTTCTGGTGTGTTCCTCTGGAATTGCTCATGGAAAAGAGAGGCTCTGATTTCTTGTTCATAAGTTTGTGACCTTAACAGTTGAAAAATCAAAATTTCTAGATATGAAATTCTCAGTTCTGATTTTGTTTTAAAGAAATTTTTTTTTGTTTTAAAGATAACAAAACCCAACAAAACAAAACAGAACAAAGCCAATCAAAACACAGCATTGAAATTGGTACAGAACTTCAAAGCAGGATAACAGGAAAACAACAATGACCACCATAGTTTATCTGGTTATCTTCACAATAGTTGTCCATCCCATCACATATACCAAATTGAACCAAACAAAACAGAATAAAACCAATCAAAACAGAGCATTGAAAAAAGCAAAGCAATTAATCAAAACAAAACAAAACTGTGAGAACAACGTTGGTTTTCAAAAACAAGATAAAAGGAAATTACCCAAACACTGCATGCTGTAATCCTCCCAATAGATGCTCCAGACTACTGGCCCCAGGGCTGCAAAGTCATCCGTTCCAATCTTCTTTAGTATCTGAATTATCTTTATCCATTGTCTGATGGCATGAAATTTTACCAGACAAAAACTTGGTGACAGTTTAATTTATCTCCCTACCTGTAATTTGATCTTTTTTGCCTGGATGTCTAGAGATTAAAAAAAGAAACAAACAAACAAACACAACTGAAACCTGATAATTTTGCTGGGCTATGCCATGATAATATTAGACACTCATGATTGATTTCCTGAGTGTAAGGCACGTGAGACGAGGCAGCGACTACTGGAGAGGCTTTTGGGGAAAGAACAAAGAGTACGGTTTAGTACCGGGGTGCAGGCGGACAGAGGCCAGGCAGACAGAGGCCATCTGTAAGGAACAGAGAAGCAAACCTTTCCTAGGGATTGAAAGAAAATAAGGGATTTTAGGCGGGAAGATGTTAATAAACATCAGTGGCCAAAGTTCTCTGTCTCGCACCTCAGTGGACAAAGTCTTTGAAGTGTCCCGTATCAATTTTCCGTTCTCTCCAGATGTCCAGGGACCTGCAGAACTCCTTGTCCTATCTTATCTCTCAGTACATCTTGTGTTTGCTGATGACAGCCTTGGTACTGAACTGAGTCCTTGCCAAGGCCAGTGCTTCTGCTGGCAAACAGCTCGGGTCCTGGGAGGGTTGTATCTGATTCCAGCTTTACGCTGAGTGCACTATTACTATTTAAATTTGCAGATTTGAGTCTCTTTTATTTCAATAAAAATTCTTGAATTTATACTTGTTAGTACTTGTTCTGTTCCTTTAATTTTCTTCCAAGCTACGTGTATGACATATATTTTGGGTCCTTTTCCCATGCCTTCTCTAATGGATGGTTGCAGTCTCATCAATCTCCTTTCTTTATTTTTCCTTCCTTTCCTTTCCTTTCCTTTCCTTTCCTTTCCTTTCCTTTCTTCCCTCTTTTCCTCGTTTCCTACTTGATACAATTTGTATTCCTCTACTACTGTTGTATTTGTTTACTTTGAGCCCCTTCTAGTTTAGTCTTCCTTTCTGAAATGATTTATTTCCAACTTTATTGATATATAATTGACAAATGCAAATTATATATAAGGTATACAGTATGATGATTGGATACACATACACTGTGAAATGATTACCACCATCAAGTTAATTAGCACATCTATCTCCTTTTTCAGAGTGTGATGAGAACACTTAATAGTTATTCTCTTTTACGGTGACTGTAGTTCATCATATTGTCAGCTATCATCAAATTTCACAGTGACTGTGGTTAATAATACTGTACTGCCTACTGGAAGTGACTGTATTTTTTCTAATTTGCTCCTAATTTCTAAGAGCTAATTTCAGAGTTTTTTTCCCACTGTGATTAATATTGTCCTTCCATGTGTCTGTCACTAAGGAAATTCCTTATTAATTGATCCTTCTTAGGTACTTTTTATCTTGTTGCTGAGACAAAATACCCAATGCCCAAAATTAAAGGGAGGGCAGTTTGATGTGTGTCACAGTTTGTGGAGGTTTCATTCCATAGCTGCCTGGCTCCAATGCAGGGTGGCATGTGGCAGAGGGGCAACAGTTTTCAGCAGCAGAAGACGGCAAAAGCAACAAGAGAGGGCCCTTTCATGGCAGCCAGAGGGTGGCAAAGCAGCGAGGGAGGGAGGGAGGGACAAGCCTCTTCCTGTCCTTTATATTGTACGCAGGCTGCCTGCCCTAGGGCGGGTGTAGCCCTCTTGCCCTTAACCCTAGCCAGAACTATGCCAAACCAATCAGTGGGCTGATTTGCCGATCACACACCCTGAATCGCAGCACCACACACGCTAGATTCAGCCGCCTCCGAAAATCCTGTGACTGCATGAGGCTTTAGGGGTCATCCAGACACAAACCACAGCAGATCCGTAGCTGACGTCTACCAAGTCCAGGAAGGCCCAGCCACGGGCCCATGGGGATGCACCTAAACCCCCATGAGCTTTGGATCCCTCCACATCGCTGAAATCAGCAAAGGACCCTTCAGAGAGGGGCTGGGGTGGGCCCCATCCCTGGTGCCAAAAAGGAATCCTTCCGAAGAACTCGGGAATTCCCGAGCTGTCCTGGCACGTGAGACCTGGGGCCACTGTGATAAGGAGGCACTAAACAGGTGCTGTGGTCATCCTTGACTCCGGTGTGGCCACCCCGAGCTCCTGGACAGCGCTCTGCCTTCCCGCTCACCCGCCTGTCAGCGTGCCCAGGCCTGGGCCTGTGGCCTTGCATACGGTATGTTTCCGGGGAGAGAACAGGATGAAGTATCCGGAAGCCCAGCTTGGAGACCCACGGAACTTGGCCAACTGGATCCTGGCTGGGGCTGTGGCCCCTCATCCTGCCACGATGCCTCTCGCAAGGCCTGGGTGCTCTGAGATTCCAGCTGCCGTGTGCCCGGTCCTCGAGGCCGCAGCGCTGCAGACCAGGCCCCGAAGCAGGCTGTATGTTGAGACCGGCTCTTTCTTTTTTCTTTTCTTGTGTGTGGAGCTAGGAGATGGCGCTCCAGATGACTGACAGTTTGTTAGCTGCGGCGGGGTGAGCTGTGCTTCGTTTGGCTGGAGCGTATTCGCAGCCATTTTAGGAAATACATCTGGGAAAGCATCTGTAATTCTTTGCGGTGGACTTTGAGAAGGAAGATGGCTATATTTTAGATTTATTTTACTCACTTTTGTTATCAAAGTAATCCACGTGTGTTTGACACAAGCCGGAAAACACAAAATAACAAGCTCCTGTAATCCTGTCTCCTGATTCCTACCGAGATCTTCGTTCGGGGTGTTATCTGCCCCGGCCTTTCCTGTGGCATGCACAGATGGACGGAGAGGTAGGCGAAGATACAAATTCAGCGTTAAAATGAAAACTACGTCAACGGTCCTTTTATTGGTCCTGAAGCAACTTGGAACAGGGAAGCACATTTCCGCTTTCATGAATTTACACAATGCAACTTTGTTTTTCGCATCTCTGTGTCATTTCATAGGCCTGATGGCCACTGATTTCTCAAACTTGTCCTCTATTAATGAGCACTTAGAGAGGTTCGGTTTATTCCCCCGTAAACCCCGCGTACAAAACTGTTCCTATCCAGATGCAGTTGTCGAGTGGCCCTATTATTCCACAAGTATAAAGTCTTAAAAAGGATGTAAGAATCTTCAAGTGCAAGGTTTTGTATGCATGGCCAGAGCTGTGCTTACCTCTCTCGCTAATATTTGACTGCTTGACAAGTAGGGAAAAGACACGGTAACTTGCTTTAGTTGGGCTTTAAAATTTACCGGTAAGTTTGAGAGGCTTTCATAATTTTTTAGGTTACCTGTCTGTAACCGAAGTATTCTACTAGATATTTATATTTACTATATTGATTCGTAGGAGCTGATCATATATTATGAGCATTGATGTGTTTATTTCTTACATATATTAACAATAGTTTTCCCCACTCATTTGTCTTTCACTGTTAGTTGTGCAAATTTTAACCAAACAAAAATTAAATAGTGTTTATATCATCAGTATAGATATTCAGTAATGAATATCTATTCATTACTGAAATGATTTCTAGGTTTACTGTTTTTCTTGGGAAGTTCTTTCCTCAGCAAGATTGTGTATTGTGTAACATTGTATTTTTTCTACTACTTTTATGGCTTTATTATTCTATTAGGTGTATGTTTCATTCTATCTAGGGTTTATCCTAGGATGATAGTGCGTAGAAGACTAATTTTGTCTTTTCCAAAATGTTCATCCAATTATTTATTTGTTTATTTATTTTTAAGACAGGCTCTCACACTGTAGTTCAGGCTGGCTTTGAACTTACTATGTATCCCAGATTGGCCTGGAACTCACAGCAATCCTCCTGCCTCAGCCTCCTGCGTGCTAGGATTACATGCATGTGTCACCATACTGGCTCATCCCATTATTTCAAAGACTTTATTATTTTTTGGTTTACCTAAGTTTTTTTTTTTTTAACAAAGTGATGATGAAACGAAAATACGTACTCTGACCATGGGAATAAACCATTTTGTTTTTGTAGAGGTCTCACCAGAGAATCAACAAGCCAGAACTCTCAAGAGAGAACACTCACTCAGCTCTGCACAGTCCAAAGAGAGCTGGGGTGGCTACTCTCTAGAGGACATCGAGAGAGCCTTCTGCCGAGAGGTGAGACGTGTTCCTGAAGCGTGTGCACCCAGCCCCGGGACCACCGGGACAGACACTCAGGTGTAGATACTAATTTCTAAAATTTGTGTCGCTCCTACTTACATCTCCTCAAGCGGAGAGACCTCCTTCCTCCCCTAGTAACAGTGACACACTGGTAACAGCAGTGAGAGGGACTGTTACATAGACCTCCGCGTCACCCAATGCTAACTCTGGTGAGAACAGTAGAAATCTTACACAGTGATGCCACGTGACTCGGCTGAGTAACGTGCGAGAAAACTTGGGTACATTCAGAGGTCTTCCCTGCTGCTTGGATTGGAAGATGGGACATTAACACCTGCTTGTCCTGTACCTGGGTAAATATGTTCCTTCTGAAGAAATTACAGTAGTGGACTCATCCTATCATATATAAAATATTTTAAGAAGTATGATAATACAGCAGCGTGGCACGAATGCTGCAATGGATATTCAAATCGATTTAAAAGACTAGTTAGAGAATGGGTCAATGTATCCCTGTGCGCTTAGCATGTTACCTGGGTCAGGTTACTAAAGTAGCATAGGGACAGGAAATGGATTTTTCGGTGGTTATGACTGAGATAATTTCATTAGCCATACTTTTTTTGAGGAAGAGCTTATAACCATCTACTTTTTCACCAGAATAAGTTCTATGTGCATCAACTATTTAAATCTAAACAAACAATCTGAGTGATTTTTTAATGGTGCTGAATTATGCTAGGCGAGCTCTCAGCCACCGGGGTGTGCCCCAAGCTGAAGTGAAAAGTTTTAAGTCTTCAAAGCCTTCGAGGCATGACGTCTGACCACATGACAGTAAGGAAGATTCTGAGCGGCAGAACTTTGTCTAAACAGACGATCAACTCCGCAGAATGTGTGAAACGTAAATGACAATTAATAAATGTTCTCAGCATACACCCAGCTCTTCCAGATTATTAATAGAAAATCTCCAGCGAGGGATAAACTAAGAAAACTGACGATGCTGAGGGTGTCGGGGAAATGAGAGATTTAATATCCGTCGCCTGACTGGTGGAATACGCGTTCTCCTGTTAATGTTGGTTAACAACTGCATTGTTTCCACACAAACACAGCCACTGAAAAATGCACAACAGGGCTGGAGATTTAGCTCAGGGGGAAAAGGCCCTGGCCGGCAAGCGCGAGGTGGGAAGGTTAATCCCTAGAAAAAAAAAAAAAAAAAAAAAAAAACAAGCACA
>PVJX010043891.1:0-13445 GCA_004027295.1 Dolichotis patagonum
GCACTTCCTTACACTAAGCTTATAAGCTGTCTATAGCCAATCGAAGGGTTCTACGTGGAGGCGAGCTATTGGCCATTAGCGCGGGGCAGATTGTGTGTAGCCATATTTGGTGCTGGTTGCAACCTGAGCAAGAACCCGGAAGCAGGATGTAGGCGCCATCTTGGGCACACGATGGGCGGGAGAGCGGTATAGGCGGAGTTCGGGCGCCATCTTGCGCGCATGCCCATTAGGACTGGCTCCCAACAGGATTTGAACCCAAACTTGTCATAATCCACCTGACTCTTCTATACCAAGGAGCAAGAAGAGGACTGACGGGCATGGAACCAACTGTGAACCTTTAGAGCAGCAGGTGCCAGAGTGGTCCTCAGAGATGCTGATGGGAGTGGCCCAGGCTGGGCTTTGGCTTTGATTTTTTTTTCCTTTTGAAGCTGTGACTAGGTTGTGTTAGACTTGAGGATAGCAACCTTAACTGGAGGCCAGCTCTGGTGGATTAATTAATGGGCCCTTTGTAATGCCCAGCCGAACTGAATCAGCGTGGTGCTGGGTGTGCATGGCCCACCTGAGGATTGTTGCCAACAGCGTAAAAGGAGAACCGGAGGGAAGATGGTGCTGTTGATTCGCCTGGAGAGATTTGTCATGCTGGCTCTTCTGATGAGAACTTGGCTGTTTTCATTGTCGGAGGAGCTCGGGTCCTTGGTGTCACCGAGGATGGCTGTGTTTCTCTTTGGAGGAGCTCTGGCCCTTAGAGTGCTACTTCCTGGCTCCAGTGCGGATCCCTCAGGCTGCTGACTCAGATTTTTCATCCCACTGGCAGAGACTTTCTAGCTTCCACCACTGACCTTTGGGCCTTCCTAGGGCAGATCCTTGATAAAGACTTGGATGAGACATAGGTATCCTATTGGATACATGGAGGACATTGCCATAGGATCCAGGCCCTCAGCTGGATTTTTTGGGTCTCTGGTGTGTGGAGAGATCTCTTGTACTCTTCTGCATTTAACTTTTTGGGTGAATATTATAAAATAATCTTATAAATTATGTGTCCTATATTAAATTTATTCTCTTGCAAACCTTGACTACAATATCGCCAGTTCATATCCCCTGGATTGGCCATATTGCATGTCATAGTTAATCTGGTTTGTCCATTTGATTGGATTAAGAGACTGCTAGAGGGCAACCCACTTGGGACCCCTTCTGTCTCTCTTCAGACAGACGCTTTCTTCCTCTCAATAAATATATTCTACTCTTCAAAAAAAAAAAAAAAGAAAAAAAGAAAGAAACTGCTAGATGATTGGATCATGAGGTTGCTAACTTCCTCAGTGGATTATTCATTAGTGAGGTCATAATTTAATGGCATTGTTGGGAGATGACAGCAAAGAGGGCTAAGACATGGTTGGAGGGAGATCATGGAGATGGGACCTTTGGGTTCCCAGCCTCATTTTCTCTTTCCCCGTTTCCTGCTTCCTGGCTGCCACTCTGTGAGCTGCTTTACTGCACTGTGCCCTCCTGCCATGTTTCTCCTTGGAACCAACTGACTATGGACTGAAACCATCACCCCACATAAACCCTTCTTTCTTTAAATTGTGTATGTTAGGTATTTGACCAAGGTACGGAAAGGTTGAGTAACCAGTCCTTGTAGGTGATCCTTCAAGTGTGCCCCACCTTTTATGAGTGCTGTCTTTTTGGAAGATGATTTTGTGAAAATCATTTTTTGAAAAAAAAACATTTTTTCATGAAAACAGTTTTTTGATTCTGGGATAGATTTTTGAAAAAAAAGAGGCTGACAGAGGTTGTGTCAAATTCATGTTTTCATTTTCTTACTGCTTTTGAGTGTAAGACATGTTCAAGAAAAAAATTACTACCAGTAATAATTTAATAGATTTTAAAGTGAGTGTTTCTCAGACCCCGGGCTTTGGAGAGCTACCTTCATATTTACCATACGTTTGTATCACTACTGCTGCTTTACTTAGTATTTTATTTTAAATCAACTGTTTTTTCATAAATTTGATTTTTTTATTTTAAAAGACAACTATATATCATTACTAAAAATGAAAACAAAGTACTTATAATGAACACATAACTATAAAAATAAAACATGGTTACTTTTGTCTTAGTTAAATTGATCTCATATTCCACCATTGATATGATTCCTATATTTTGAGAAATAGTTTTAAATGCTAAATTTAAAAGGCTAAAACTTTTAGATGAGGTCTTAATAAATCTTAGGTGGGGCCGGGTATTTAGCTCAGTGGTGTAAGTGCCTGCCTGGCAAGCACAAGGTCATGAGTTCAATCCCCTGTACAAAAATAAATACATAAATAAATAAATAAATAAATAAATCTTAGGTTATCTCTCACCTAGATTATTGTAATATCCTTCCAATTGATCTTTCTGTTTTTATATCCATCCCCCACCTATTTTTTCTTTCAGCAGCCAGAATCATCCCAGGATTCAGGAGCTAAGCCAGGAGGATGGCAAATTCAAGGCCACCTTGGCAAATTTGACTACATAGTGAGACTCTCTCAAAACAAAACAAACAAAACCTAACCCATCAGATCATGTCATTTTTCCAGCCAAGCCCTTTCAGTGGCTTTCATCTCATTCACAGTAAAAGCATAGAACTTACTATGTCTAATTACTCAAAGTGTAGTCCCATGTCATCAGTATTACCTAGCAGCTGATATAAATGCAGGATCTCAGACTCCACCCTAGACCTACTAATTCACAACCTGCGTTTTAAGAAGACTCTCGGGTGATTTATGTGTTACCCTATAAGCTCTTCCTGTAGTCCCTGTCATTGTCCCTTCTCTTACCACTCCTCTTCTCTGTGTGCTCTAGCTACCTAATCTCCTCTCAACTTTTTCTCAACCATACCAGTCTCACTGCTGCCTCAGGGCTTTTGCACTTCCTGCTTCTTTCTCCTGTAACTCTTGCTAGAACCTGTGTTCCCCAGAAAGCAGAATCAGAAGCACAGTTTATGTTTCTTGCAGGTGTTTATAGAGGTTGCAATCATAAGGAAGGTGGACAAACCAGTACAAGGGTATAACACCAGACAGGTCACCATTTGCTATTAAGCATGACTGATTGTTAGATCTCATAGGAATGTCTTCTGAGAGATGACACAAGTGAAGCCACTCAGGACAATATCCCCAAGGAAAGGAGTGGGGAGGAATTTATCTACTGGCTTCTCCCATTTGCAAAGTTTCACTCCATGGCACATGAACTCCCCTGCTGGTAACTCAACATGAGAGTTGGTCTCATGTTGTCTCTCAGCTCAGAGTCAATAGAGAATCTCTGGGCCAGAATGTAAGGAGGTGGCCCAGGCGTGAGGTCAGAGCCCACACAGCATCTGTAACTAATGGCCAAATCATGGAGCCAGGGGGACCTAGAGGGCCTGGCTTGTACATGGGCCACTCTCCTTCCTGAGCTTGCTCCTTACTTGCTTCCCACTTGCTGGAGGAGCTGAAGTGCTGCCTCCAACATGACCTTCACTGATTACACTGCAGCTCCCCCTGGGCGCATGTCTCTTCTAGAGCACCACCATCTCCTGATAGTATGTGCAGTTTTCTTTAAAAAAAAAAAAAAAAAAAAAAAAAAAAAAAGTCTCATCTTCCCCCTCCAGTGGGCGCTCCATGGCGAGCAGTGATTCATGCTTGTCTGATTACTGCTGTGTTCCCATTGCCTGAATCAGTGCTTGGCACCTAGCAGGTATCAGTAAACAGTTATTGTGGGAGTTGAACAAAGGTAGAACTGGACGGAGCCCTTCAAAGTCAGTGAGTTCACTGGTCTTCAGATTTATTTCAAATGAAATCTGACATGAAGTCCTACAATGAACAGATAAAAGGGAACCGTCTCTGCAGTCGTTCTGCAGATGTCTTGGGCATTCTTGTCATTTTAGTAATAGAAAAACAGCCCAGAGAAGGCATATTCCTTCCTCACAGAACCCTGCACTCAAAAATCACAGATACACATAAATTAGCATTGTTTTCTGCTTGGAACAGTTGTTTAAAGAGAAAAGAAGGAAGAGAATGGCTTACTGAATATTCCCTGGACTTAGAATTCTCCAGTCTCTGCAAAATCCCTTCCCAAACAGGGAGCCAGAGAAGTCCAAGTCCTCCTTGCTTGATTGGCAGGAGATCCATGGGGTCGGGTCTTGTGGTTTCCAGGTGCTAGGAGAGAATGTGTTGTTTTATAGGCAATTCATGCATATTGCTCTCTATAGGCAGACTTTAGAATTCTTCCTTGAGCAAGAACTGCTCTTTTGTTTGGGAAAGTACTTCAAGAGATCTATTGATTATGCAAAGAAATGCCTAGGGAGGGCTGAGATACCTGCCAAGGGCCAGCATTGCTGTGTATGATTAAAGGACAGAAATTTCAGTTTTCCCCCAAGTACTACCCTCTGCATTACCTCATGTATCTTTACCTATCTCTCTGTTTTATCTTTTTTTAGCACTTTGTTTTAACCAATGTTCATAATGCCATAGAGAGGGGAGAAAGGGAGGAGAGAATTTGGCAATATGCTAGGGTGAAAGGAATAAGGTACCCACAAAGACATGCAGGTAAGGAACATTGGCCTAAGCAACATCTACTGCTCAGTTGAGGGATTATTCATTCTGTAATGACTCCTCCTTTTCATTGTCCCCAAATCTGTGGCATCATGTTTTATGTTTTTGTTGTTTTGTTTTTGAGACAGGGTCTCACTATGTAGGCCAGGCTGGCCTTGAGCTCACGGTGATCTTTCTGCCTCAGCCTCCCCAGTGCTGGGATTACAGATGTGCACCACCATGCCCTGCTTGCAGCATCAGTTTTAAGCCCAGTAACAGGCTCAATTGTGCCTCCCTCCCACTAAAAGATATGTTCACATCCTAACCCCCAGGAACGGTAAATGTGACCTTATTTGGAAAGAAAGCTTCTGCAGAAATAAGTAAAGGATTTTGAGGTGAGATCATTCTGGATTATCCACATGAGCACTAAATCTAATGACAAGTATTCTTATAAGAAGCAAGAGAAGACAAATAGGAGAGGGCCATGTCAAAAAGGAGGCAGAGAATAGAGTTGAACAGCCACAGCCACAGGATTCTTCTCGAGTACTTCTGGGCCTTATTGACACCTTGATGTTAGACTTCTGGCCCCCATAATTACGAGATGTGCCATAGTTTGGATTTGGCATATCTCCAAGAAGTCCATGGGCTAAAGACTTGGCCCTGGGCTTGGTACTATGGGAAGGTGGTAGAAACCTGTCGAGGTTGGGCCAAGTGGGAGATTTTAGGTTGCTGGAGGCATGGCTTTGAAAGGTATTGTGGGATATCAGTCTCTTGCACGCTCTCTCTCCCTTTCATTTCTTGGCTGCCACGAGGTGAGTAGCTTGTGTAAACTGCTGTGTGATGTTCTGCCTTGCCACAGATATACAAACCGGCAGCCATGGACTAAAGCCTTGGAAATAGCCTCTTCCTTCCTTTAAGTTGGTTATCTCTATCAGGTATTCTGTCATAGTGATGTAAAACTAAAAACTAACAGGGGGACAGAAAAACAGGAGTGCCTTTCACACCACACAGAAGACACTAAACAAACACCCCAATTTGTCTCCTTACATACTCCTGTGTCTTTCCTTCGCTTCTCCCTCAAGAACTCTCCAAATCTCTCTAATATCCAAGCTATTCGGTCCTGTCCTCAGCTTGTTTACTCTTCTTGGCTAAACAAGAATCCCATGGTTCCGGGAGTAGCTGTTATCTCTGCCTCCTCACATGAATCCTCAGGAGTCTTATTTGGGGAAGGATTTACTCTGTTTTCTAACCAGAACATCCTTTACTGGAATGAGAAAGGAAAGGAACCTCAGTGGAAGAGGACAGAAAAGAATTATTTTCACTAAAGGCCAAGTTTTGGGTCAGGCTCCTCACAGGCTCCTCCATGCAGCTATCCAGGTTCTTACTTTCTTCACATTCCCTCTCCCTCCACACAGTAGGTCTTTCCAGAAATAAATGATGTATAATCCATGCCTGGAATACATAAAATAAACCTCAGTGTTGCCTATTATTTAACATTTACTGGAATGGAGTGAAATCAAGGAGGTATCGAGGTGTGAACAGATCCCTGGGTGCTTAAAGCAACTCTCTACTTTATAAGATGGATTTAGAGTCCATTTGAAAGACTTGAGGTGTGGAGCAATGGCATGTCACCATAGGTCACTGCAGTGGCAGCGCCTTAGTATGCAGTGTATTGTGCATTGTGCATTGCACCACAGATTCCTAATATGTCCCCACCCAGTGTCTGGCTCTTAGCAGGTGCTCAGTAAGAGTGTCAAGCTGAAATATGAATTGTCTGTGGTAGGCAGAAGTAAGTTCTGCTTTCTTGGTCTGTCTTCTGTTGCCATAACAAAATACCTGAAGCTAGGTACCTTATAAAGAAAAGGGGTTTATTTAGCTCAGTTTTGGAAGTTGAAAGTCCAAGATGAAGCAGTCCCATTGCTTTGGTCTTTGGGACTAATAGAAGGTAATATCATGGTAGGAAAGGATATAAAAGGGAGAGCTGATATGGCATGACAGGAAGCAAAAGAGAGAAGAGCCGCCAGTCTTGCTTTTCCATAACAACTCCTCTCAAAGAAAACTGACTAGGGACCCTCAAGAACTACATTAATCCCGCTGAGGGCTATGATCCCAATGACTTAATTACCTTGCATTAAATCTTACCTCTTGAAATTTAAACCACCTACCAACACTGCCATGCCAAGGATAAAGCTTCCAAAACACAAACCTTTGTTATCCAAGCCAGAACATCAGCACTGAAACAGATCATATTCCATGCATGCAGTAATCATATCTAGAGAAGACATAGTTGGGAGATGTGTTCTACATCTTTCTTTCTTTCTTTCTTTCTTTCTTTCTTTCTTTCTTTCTTTCTTTCTTTCTTGTTTCTTTCTTTCTCCTTCTCTTCTCCTTCTCCTTCTCCTCCTCCTCCTCCTCCTCTTCCTCTTCCTCCTCCTTCTCCTTCTCCTTCTCCTTCTCCTCCACTTCCTCCTCCCCCTCCTCCTCCTCCTCCTCCTTCTTCTTCTTTTTTGAAACAGGGTCTATGTCATGTAGGCTGGCCTCAGACTCATGGTGATCCTCCTGCCTCAGTTTGCCAAGTGCTAGGATTATAGGTATGTACCACCACACCCATTTTGTTCTATGTTTTCACTACAAAATTCCAAATAGTAAAATTAAACATGACCAGAGAATGAATTATCATTTACATATTCTGCACACTCTGGGTAATACACAGTAGTGGTCAATATCAATGAAGCAATCAATGAACCACCACCTTTGAGAGAGTCATGAGAACCCAGGGTTCACCAGTAGCCCATGCAACCTCATGTGTAATAATGTAACTAGCATCAAACAAATGCCATTATGGAAACACAGAAGCAAGAAGATCCATATTGTTTGACATTAACAGGGCTTGAAAAGTGCATAATAACATTGTTGCCTATTTCTTGTGGTAGGAAATATGACATGAGTCCAGAACAGGACATGTGATAGTAAAGAACAGGAAGGGATGCTGCTTAGATACTGTAAAGAATTTTGATATTTCATATTGTTTCATAGATAATATATAAACACCTAAGTCCTTCTGTACACATCATTTTAAACCTTCATCAATAGAACTTTATACCTCACATAAGCCCAAGAATTTTATAAATTTTTTTATCCAATTATTTTTATAGTCAGAGCTTCTGAATATATTTCCTGGGGCTTCTACCCTAGGGACAGCCCTGTTCCTGCTTTTAGGTACAATGTCTTCCTAGAGTTCATACATAGGTCCTATTTATTCCTTCTGGTTTCACATCCAATTTTCCTCTGAGTAAACAACCACTCCTTGACCCATAATCACTCTATCTGAACTTTAATGAAGCTGAACTCACCAACCCTGTGGTGAAACTACTGACTTAGGTCTAGGTCAATTAGTGTTTCATTCCTCTGGTTCCAGCTGTTGGCTCATGGATAGGTAAACGACCCAGTCAGCGACAAGGAGATGTAAGGAGATTTTTACTTGGGATTCTGGGAAAGCGATTCTCTTTCCTGCTCTGTTTGACATCTAAGAGTACACAATGAACAGGATCTGTCACTGCTATCACATGAGGCCTGAAACTTAAGCCAGCAACTGAAGAGGCACAGAGGAAGGGTGAAGGGAACTAGAACCTGGTGACCCCATCTGACTTCCTGGTTGAACCGCATCTGAAGTCTGAATACTGTGCCTTTGGTCCATGATCCAATGATGTTCCCTTATACATTGGCAGTTTGGGTTGTAGCCAGATTATACCAAATGATAATTTCATTTGAGAGTAGGTGCCTTTATTGCACATGTGCCAGTGCCTTTTCAATTCTCATTTTTTGGCTGCCTAACAAAGAATAGCACCATGAAACGTTCATTGGTTTCTGTTTGTGCTGCCTTTCCCCGGCCTTACAGCTAAGGCCTCTTGATGTCTCTTGCAGGCTCTGCCCTCTCTGGTTACCAAGGAAAACCTCCCTAAGTTGGAGGGGTCACTAACTCCAGCCCAACTGCTGAAAGGAGCCCTCTGCTCCTGCTGTAGAGCTTCTCCTGCACTTCTAGGTTATAGCTAGATTCTCTGCTCACCTATGTCTTGGGCCTCAGTCCAAATCATGAGCTTTTAAAATCAGGATAATCAGAGCAATCCACTTTGCCAGTTTGTGGACAAAAATATAACCCCTTTTACTTCAGCTTTCCACTCTTTCAAGTCTTCACATGCCCTTATTTTAGTACGAGGCTTAAAATCTCCCTTCTTGGGGCACCCCATTCCTGGATTTTCAAAGCCCAGGCGAAGACTTGGGTTTAGAGTATCACTATGGTTCCAGGATTACTTACAACAACAACAAAAAGTCAATTGGCTCTCCATAGTGTCATCGCTTAAGACTGGTTCTGTGTAGTCCCCGGGATGTTTGGCCATCCCTGCTGGATGCCGGTGGTGAGTTCCCACACAAGTTATAGCTATACCTTCTTCTTGGCTCCTTCATAGCATTTATCATGATTCAAATTGTGTGTTTAACTGTTTATTTTCTGTCTCTGCTGAACTCTGCCCAAATTAAAGGCTCATGAGGAAAATAAATAGTTTCAGTCTATGCCACAGAGTTTCAAGTGCTTTGTTATGCAGCAATAGTAACTGACACATTTACCAAACTTTACTGTTAGCCCTCCTACTGAGACTCAGCCCCACAGTCAAGATCTGTCTGTTTCCCTGCTCAGTTTCCCTGCCAGGTCCCCTTCTGGGTCTGAGCCTAAAGTGGCAGCTTACATCTTAACCCATCCACAGAATAGGCTGAGGACTGAGGGTGCTCCCTACATCTCTAGTCTGAAAGGAGGATTGCTTAGGCTGTGGGGTCAGTACTCCTGGCCTCTCCAGCAGCCCGTGCTGAGATCTTGAATGTTTCACAGTAGATCGTAGCTTTTGAATTTGAGAGGGAAGAAATGCAGGTGTCATTTCAAGCTGGTTAGCATCCCTTTCATTCCTATGGCTGTATCTTAACCCAGCAGAAGACTTGTTGGCATGCATTGGTTGGAGATGCTGTGTGCCATGTCCAATTCACTGCGTCCCTGTCACACCCTGTTACTCCTCGTGGATGGACATGGGCTTCTCGGACTCGGGAGAACCATCTCAGAAACCTCTGCTAAGTGGTTCTGAAACATTTAGATGCCATTTAACCGCTTGGATGAGCCACCGACTGCCTCATTAATCTGACAACTGTTGGAAGCAACTTGCTTGCTTTCTTCCTTCTGGCACTAGGCATTGGCCCAACTGGGTCCTCGCCTCCAGGGCACTTTGAATTTTAGGAAACCAAGAGTCTGGTCACAGACCCAAGTAGATACATATTCAACCTCCAACTCTATGATGTGACTCCCTTGTGTTCCTGGGACCTTAGGTAGCAGTTGTCATCTCCCTGTTCCCAGGGCTCTGTGTGTGTTCACTGGAGACAATGCCAGCCTTAGAAATTTGCCGTGAAAGTAAGGTACACAACCCACATTCTAGGTGGGCTACCAGGCCCTTGAAACCAACAAGATAGGTTCAAATCTCACTTGCCCTTCTATGCAAGTTAATGCTTGCTAAAGGATCATAACAGTGCCTGTTAGAAAGCACTAGACAAAATTCAGGGGACTTTAAGGTTCACTTTTGTGTGTTTCTGACTCCTGGCTTTTGGAAAATCGGTCTTTAAGAGGTGATGAGGTTCAGAAGTTAGGAGTGTGAATTCCAGGTCCAAACTTCCTGGGTTGGAATCACAGCTCCACTACTTACTCCATGTATGACCTTGGTTGAGATAATCTTGTGGGCCTCAGTTTCCTAACCTGTAAAATGAGATGATAACAGCTCTTTGTGTGTGTGTGTGTGTGTGTGTGTGTGTGTGGTTTCAGGGATTGAACTCATGACCTCATACTTGCCAGGCAGGCATTTACACTGCTGAGCCAAATCCCTGGCCCAACAACTCTTATCTTATTAGGCTGTTATAAAGTTTTTAAAAGCCACTGTATGTGAATCACCCAGAAAAGACAGCTCTATACAAGGATTAGCTGTTACTATTCTGTGCTTTATTGATCCAGGTATAAAATCCCATTCCTTTCTTAATTCTTACCCTGGGCTCAATCTCCAGTACTGTAAAAGAATTAACAAAAAAAATTTTGTGAATATGGTAGAACTTACAAAAAGCTTTTGAATGCAGTGGTAGGAGAGGTGTTAACTGCTTGCTACACAAATGGCTTCAAGTTGATCATTAGACATGGCAGTCCTTTAGCTGCCCCCATGCCTCTTGCGACAATCCTCTACCTGCCACTTCATGTGACCCCATTCTTTTTGATTTTCTCTCTGGTGCTTTGCTTCTTTCCCCCAACTCAACTCCATCTCTTCTTAAACTTCCATCCTGGATCATCCTCGTCACCCACATCCAAATTCTTCTCCCACCAACATGCAAAGTAATCCTGTTCTTCCAGCCTTTGCTCCCCCAGCAGGCACCACCAACACCCCACCTCCCCACTCAGGTGCTCAACGGAAATCAAGTGTCTTCCCTTTAACTCTTCCTATCCCCCTGGGATGTTGTGCAAGCTGTGGAAAGAAGTGCATGTACAGGCTATGACAGATACAATATGAATTCCAGGGGCTTAACTATTAGCTAAAATTACATGTATTATAGTAACTATGCGTATCCTTTACCTCTTCCTCACTAGATTCCACTGTTCCTGCTCCAGGGGAAAAGAGATAGAGCTGCATAGGAGGAAGAACCAAAGAAGTTAATTTCTGAAGATCAGGTCAGGTGATTCAGGGGCAATTTGTACAGGGTTTCAGGACCATTTCGAGATAAGTTTTTTTGCCTCATAGTGCTGAAAGTAGACTATAACTGCCACAGGAAATGGACATCTACAGCTCAATAAGTACGCATAGCCTTCCTTAGCAGAAAGATTCAGGCTTATTGCAGCACAAGAGAGTAAAAATGAAAATCTTCACACTATTATTTGACAGAAAATTCTGGTCTTGGCAATGTAATCTACCAAGCTTATGTGGAGCCTTGCTGCAACTGTCAACATAGGGAAATGCTGCACAAAAGGCTTAAAACATGTCTGTTTAATGCATAGCTGACTTCAGAAGTAGGAAAGGGAAGCCTCTAAGCATTTGAAAATAGGAATGATTGTTAAGGAAGAAAAATACACTCTCAGTTGATGTTGCAGCAGCTCTCAGGGCATACCCATGTGCTTCAGGGATGTGTTAGTCAGCTTCTCAGTACTGTTAGAAATCCCTGAGACAATCAACTTAACAATAGGGAGGGTTTATTTGGCTCATAGTTTTGGAGGCTTCAATCCATGGTGGGTTGGTCCTGTTGCTTTTGGGCCTCTGGCAGCATATCATGGTTAGGAGCATGGCATGGCATAGTTGTTTACCATGTGCCCAAGAAGGAAAGAGAGAGTCTCCAAATGACAAGAAGATCTCCCATGAGGCCCTGTCTCTTAAAGATTTCATCCAGTGTTGCCACACCTGAAATTAAGCCTTTAACGCATGGACCTCTGGGGGACATTTGCAGTCTAAATTATAGTAAGGGACTGGGAACAGGGGTTTTAATACCCATGCAGGTCAGAGAAGTTCTGCAGCCCAAGTCCAGACCCAAGAGGCTAAGACAAGGCAGGTAACTGGCTGGGAATCCAGAGACAGGGGGCAGGCTTGATCTCACTTATTAGTTAGCGAGAGTATCAGATGGGGTAAAATTGATGCTAAGCCTGAGTCCATGACTGACTAGTAGTCTTGAGAATAATAATGCCTATGGAAGTGCCCACTGTGTGCCACATGCCACAGTAAACACTTCACATTTAATTTTTACAACAACTTAATGAGACAGGTGCTGCTCATAGCGTCACTGTGAGGCAGAGACAGATCTGTACAATGTCACATGAGAAGCTAAAAGTTGCCTATGTCAGATAAGAAGCAATAGCTGCCTATTGGCCCCAGCCTGGGGAGGGTTAGCAAGATAGCTAAGAGGGGCATTCTGGAGACTTTTATTTTGGTGGTGGTGGTGCCAGAGATTGAAACTGGGGTCTCCCACATACTCTACCGTATAGATAGATTGTGCGTGGACATTCTACCACCAGCTACAGTCCCAGCCCCTTTTATTTTTTACCTTGAAGGTCTTGTTAAATTGCCCAGGCTGGCATTGAACATGCCTCAGTCTTCTGAGTAGCTGGGATTACAGGCATATGGCAGCATGTCTGACCCCAGTGGCTTTTTAACTATGCCTTGTGGAAATTCAGGGCTATTCGGGAGCCGCGGCCACCCCAGGGCGGGGAAACCAGAAGCAAGAGCGTCTCCTGAGATCCGCGCCATGCTGGAACTTAGGGCGCCAGCCAACCAGTAACCAGCCTGCTGCCTACCGGGTGGCGGGCTTAGAATCAAACATACCACACACACCCCCACCCGTAACAATTGGGATCCAGGGATTTGGATATCTCTTAGGAGGTGACCATATTTGGTACAGCAAGTCGGGGGAGTTTCCTTCTACTATCTCTGAAGGCAGATATTTTTATCGCCGTTTTGCTTTGTCCTGATTAATGGTGTTGCTCTATTCAATACTCTATGTTGATGTGTTCTATAATGTGTATTTCTTTGATTTTGCTCTACCTAGTAGAAGAACAACTATTGTGAAGACAACGAGATATACAATGTTGCCTGTTACTGTTGTCCTGGTAACCTACTGTGATGTTCTGTGCCAGTTTCACTATATTGTCTCAATTGGCTTTATTCCATCTTTTTTTTTTCTGTTTGCAGCTTCACTGTGTGTTCACTTTGTTTGCCTTAATTTTGTAACATGAACAGCTATTTCGGGGAGTATGTGGTTTGTCAACTAGTGATATATGGGTTTTTTTGAGGTTTTGTATTGTTTCTACCCTTTTTTCTGTATTGCTTTTTTTTCTCTTTAAATAAAATT
>PVJX010043892.1:0-13449 GCA_004027295.1 Dolichotis patagonum
TTCTCCATCCACTTTGAAGGACAGTTTTGCAGAGTATGTCAGTCTGTGTTGGAAGTGGTTTTCCTTTAGGAAAGACTTCTCTCCATGCTCTTCTTGATTTCCTTCTTTGTGTTGAGAAGTCTGCTGTGATTCTGATAGGTTTTCCTTTATAGGTGATCTCTCTTTTCTCTCTAACAGTTTTTAGTATCTATTCTTATGTTAGATTTCTTGGATGTTGATTATTATGTGTCTGGGTGTAGCTTTATTTTCGTTATGGCTGTTTGGAGTTCTATATGCTTCACTTATCCAGATGTCTGTTTCTCTTCTAATGTTTGGGAAGTTTTCAGCTATTACTTCTGTAAATATCCTCTTGATATCATTTGGGCTGTCCCCTTCTTTTTCATTTATCCCTATTAATCTTATGTTATTTTTCTTTGAATCATCATTCAGGTGTTGAATTGTTATTTCCTGATTCTTTGTTATTTTTAAAAGATCTTGTCTTTCATGCTCACTGGCTGCAATCTTGTCTTCGAGGTCTGCAATTCTATCTTCATTGGAGTGGTTTTTACAGCTTTCAATAAAATTTTTGATTTCCTGTATATCTCTTTGAATCTGCTTTGTGCATTCTGTTTGTTTCTTATGTTGTTCATTCAGGGATTCTATCTGTTTGCTTTGTTCCTCTAATTTTTTAGCTGTGTTTTCACTAGATGCATTCACTATTTCTTTCACTGTTTTCATCAATTCTTCTTTTACCTGGGCAAGTATTTCTGATTTGAATTTCTCCATAGCTTTCTCTATTTGCATATTTATTTCATTTGTATCATTTCTGACATTTCAGATGTATGGCTTCTTTTTTCTTCTATGTACATGGCTTCTAAGCTTTCTTGGGGAGGGCTAGGTCTTTGAGCCTGCCTTTTGGTCTTTCCTCTTGTCATTTTTCTATATTTCCTTACTTTGAGCAGTGTTCCAAAGCTTTCTCTGCATGTGTGGCGAATTACCTCTTGCACCCTCAGCTCCTGGAGGGGCAGTGGCTCCCCCACAGGCTCTTAGCTTCCTCACATGATCCTAACTCCCCTCTGTGGGCTCCTGGCTCCCTAAGTTGTAAGGCAAATGCTGGATGTGGTCACCCCGGAGCCTGTGGTATCTCAGGCAGGCCAGGCCACCGTGCTTTGTCCCAGGCAGGTCTCCAGGAGGTTCCCTGCAAGCAAAGGGTGGGCCTACATGTCCTGAAGAGTCGAGCCAGAATGTTGGTTTTTGCAAAGTTCCCAGTCGCAAACAGACCTGGCCAAGATGCCAGTCTCCACAATATTCCCAATCCAAACAGCCCAGGCCACTCTGCCGGTCTGAGAGGTTCGGGTCCCAAAGAGACAGGCCTCAATGCTGGTCTCTGGGAGACTTCCTGGGGGTGAAGGGCGGGGCTATGGGCCCAAACAGACCTGGCCCAGATGCCGGTCTCTGAGCAGTTCCCTGGGCTTGAAGGGTGCACCTAACAGTCCCAAACAGTCGCACTGAGATGCAGGTCTGCACAGACTTTAAATCCAAACAGCCCGGGCCACTCTGCGGGTCTGAGAGGTTCGGGTCCCAAAGAGCGATAAACTCTGTTTTATCATGATGGTTGAAATTCACCTTTGCCCAGTTACTATCAATTTTGACTTTTCCATTTCTTAGGAGAATCTATTTTCTTTTCCTAAGATGTTTTTCTTTGAAAACAAGAATGCATACATATGCCCACTGCAAGAGAAATCCACTAGTTAACCAAACCAAATACCATAATAAAATTTCGTTTAGCAAGGCAGTGTCTGCAAAAGTCAGGCACATTTCAGGAAAAGAAACTGAGGCTAAAAGAGGTGGCCAGCCAGGCTTCTCTCCAGTCACCACCAAGCAGGGTATCAAATCAGGGACCATTGACAGGAAAGAAATTGAAGAATTTGAGGCAAAGAACTCGAACTGCAGGTGTCCACAGATGGCACCAGTGCAGAGCATCAAACAGGATAGTATTTTTAGCTGTTAAACCAACCATTCAAGGAAATATTCCTAGAAAATTGGACAAACACCAAAAAGCACTCAATATAGGAAAATCAACCTTTGCTCTTTGTTAGCAACTTGATCAAGTCAAAGGACTGCTTAATCAGCCACCTATATTCAGTGAAGGGGGCCGAGCATTTATGAATATCTTCACACTGCACTGTATGTCCCATGCGGACCACACTAAGACCTAGGTTGTGATCAGAGATTCCAATCACAGTTTTTTAGGGTCACCAGGGTTATGAAACTCTGCCCCCAAATCATCACTTCCCAGATAATACTGCACAAGTGCAGTGGCACACCGCGTAAAAACTATGCCTCCCTGTTACTTGAGGCTGCGCAGCCAGTGCGTTCTGAGTGCGCAGGCGCAGTGGTGTAGTGGGGGCGTGACATTTGGTCCGTGCTGCTCTGAGATAAGCCTGAGGAGCGCGCGACTCCAATTCAGCCTGCGGTCCCGGCGTGTGTCTGGGGCCTGGAGCAAACGCAGTGGTGCTGCCCTGGATTGAGCAGAAGGTGAGCTAAACGCTGAGGTGTGGTGGATCTGAGGACGTGGAGAATGGGTCCAGGAAGGTCAGACCTAGGGGTAGGTGGTCGTTAGGGGCTGAGCAAGAGATGGGGCTGGCGGAGCCACACAGTGGGCCTGTGGGGCCCGGGGCGGGGCCTCGTGAGGGACGGGCGATAGACCAAGAGGGGTAGGGCGGGCCCGGGAAGGCGGGGTTTTTGGAGAACTGATGCTCTATTTAAGATTCTGAGTGCTGAGCAATTCGCGGGCCTGTGGCCTTAAACTGGGGAATCTGTGCCCAGAGCTTTCTTAAAGTGTTTAGTGATCGTTCCTCTGAAGCGTGTGTGCCACAGCCCTGGCACGGAGTTCCACGGAAAACGTGAGCAGGAGATCTTGCTCGTGCCCACGGAGCCCCTGAGAAGGTCTGAGAAGGTGACAGGGGATGTCCTCAGCTGTGCTGAGCGAATCCGTTGCTATGGGATTTTGTTTAACCTTGGTTGACTTGTGCTACTTCTGGAATAGTGAGAGCCCTATTTACACTCACAGGGAAGGGAAATGCTGATTACTTATGTTCTGTGTTATTGTATGCTGTTGTTCTAAAATTGGATAACTTAAGTCTTTTCTTTTGCCTTTCTTACTGTGGAGAGAGGAAGGATCAGGAAATATGATGCTCAAGGGCGTGGGGAGCAGCAAAGATCTTTCACCTCTTGGGCTCAGCCACTTGCTGTGTGAACTTGATCAAGTAACTTTTCTGAGTCTCATCTTCTTCACCTGTGGAAAAGCTGATGGAAATGCAAAGCACATGAACTTATTGCCATTGAGGACTGGCCCTTGGACTGGATATTCAAGGCAGGACATCTCTCTATGCACACCTGTGAAAAGCAGATACTTCTGGCTACACACTCTTACGTCTAGCTGGCTACTTGCATATTTATCCGAATTTTATTAAACGTCCTCAAGGTGCTAAATGCGCTATCCTAAAACCTGGAGGCAGAGAAGAGCAAGACAGGAGGAGATTTCTTCTTTTATGTACATTATATTCCCCCACTGGTAAAGAACAGTGAATAGAATAATCTAGCTCTAAGAGCTATGAAATTAAGTACAAGTTGATGTGATAAGGGTATGACCTAAGGCAGCATGTGTGCATGACGTGTGTGTATGTGCACATATGTGTACATTCACGTGGTACATGTGCATGCCTGTGTTGCAATGTGTTGGACTCTGTCAGGTGGCTAAACTGGGATGGGGAATGAGCTGAATCCTGAATTTTGGATCATCATTTCCAAAGCAGGGGAACCAGCTATTATTAGGCACAGACTGATTAGGTCTGGCTAAGTGCCTGGCCAAAGGTATGTAGACTGACCAGAAAGCTGCCATTAGAGAGAAGGAATAGGCAGTGCTCATTGGTCTTTGCAGATTGGGAACTAAGAAACAGGAAAAGAACTTTTACCTGGCAGAAGTGATTGAATAGCAGGCTGTGTGTGGACTAAAAGATCTGGGTGATCAAAAAATGGGAGTAGGCTGAGGAGGTCAGATCAGGGCTCCATCTGACATCTTAGCAGACAACAAAATGATGATCCATGGCATTTTCTTACAGTTGAAGCTCCTGGAGCTGTTGGAAGACTGAGCAGCCTTGTGCAACTCACATATCCTGCCAGTAACATGTGTTCTTCATTTTCCCAGAGTATCAGTTAATTTTCAATGTGCACCATGTCAGTAAATTTCTCTTGTTCTTCAGCAAGATCTTTTGCAACCATGTGAGCTGGATGAAAGCAGAGGCATGTGTACCTGGTTTGAAGCACTTATTTTCCTATTCTTTGTTGTGACTTTGAGGAATTATTTACTGTCCCCCCTCTAGACCATCACCAGTGTTTTAGAGTGAACCTAAGTGTTGGTTCAGGCAAATACTCTTAACTCTGAGCCACTGTTCAGCCAGGAATTATTCTATTTCCTTTTTTAAAAATTAATTTTGGTGCATTTTAGATATGTATCATGCTAACATTCAGAATCATATGGAATTTGTACCTGTATGTGATAGAACTTGATTCTTTTTTTAAAATTTTATTTAAAGAGAAAAAAACAGACAAAACAGAAAAATGGTAGCAACAATACAGAATTTCAAAGGGAAAAGAATAAAAAACCAAAACAAACAAACACACAATCAAAAAACCCCACAAGACAACAACAACAACAACAACAAAAAAACACTAAGAATGCTCCACTTGATATGTTACATACTCTCATCATTGGAAATACTTGTTCAAGTTACAAAATTAAAGCATACAAAGTAGACATTCAAACAGTGAGACTGTTAACAGTTCTCAACAATCTAACAAAAAGAGTAATACGGTCATCTATCTTACAAACTTAAACATACATGAAGTTATGTCCTTTAGAGCACTTTCATTTCCTCTATTTTTTACAGTAGCAATTACACATTTTGGATTTTATTACTCCTACAGTTCTTATTACTTTTTACACTGGAGAAACAATGTGATATTTAGAAATGATTCTTATTTACTTCACTAATGAAGATAGTCTCCAGTTGTCTCCATTTCCCTATGAAGACCTCAAGATCATCCTTTTATAGCTGAGTAATATTCCATTGTATAAAAATACCACATCTTTTTCATCCACTCTGCAGTTGATGGGCATCTTATTTGTTTCCAAGTTTTAGCTATTACAAATTAGGCTGCTATAAACATAGGTTTACATGTATCACTGTGATATGAAATTTTCAGTTCTTCTGGGAAAATACCCAGGAGGGGAATACCTGGGTTGAATGGAACTTCCACTCCTAGTCTTCTGAGAATTGTCCATATTGATTTCCATAGTGGTTGCACCAGTCTACACTCCCACCAACAGTGGAGCAGTGTTCCTTTTTCCCTGCAGCTTCATCAATAGTTGTTATCAGTTGATTTCTTGATGGCAGCTATTCTTTCCTGTGTGAGATAATCTCAATGTTGTTTTAATTTGCATTTCTTGAATGACTAGTGATGGTGAATGAACATTTCTTCATGTATTTGTTTGCCCTTTGTATATCTTCATCTGAGAACTGTGTGTTCATCTCAGCTGCCAATTTTTGGAGAGGGTCTTTGAATTTGGGGTGCGGTGTTTTTCAATTCTTTATATGTTCTTGATATGCGTCTTTGTCTGAGTGGTTGCTGGTTAAAATTCTTTCCCATTCTGTGGGAATTTCTTTTCACTCTGATGGTGATTTCTTTTGAAGTGAAGAAACTTTTCAATACTATGAGATTCCAGTTGTTGATTCTCTGAAGCATTTCCCGTGCACTTTGCATTTTGTTCATGAAATCTCTGCCAATGCTGTCTCCAAGATTTCTACCTACCTTATCTTCTAGGAGATTTAGTGTTTCTGTTTTAATGTTTAGGTCTTTGATCCATTTAGACTTTAATTTTGTGCATGGTGATAGGCATGGATCTAGTTTCAATCTTCTGCATGTGCAGAGCCAATTTTTCCAATGCCATTTATTAAACAGCCTATCCTTCCTCCAGGGAACATGTTTAGTCCCTGGGTCAAATATCAGGTGGCTGAGTGTCTTTGTACTTATACTTGCAACTTCTAATCTATTTGCCAGTATTTTATTGAGAATCTTTGCATCTATGTTCATTAGTGAGATTGGCCTATAGTTCTTTTTGCTTGGGTCTTTCTCTGGTTTTGGTATCAGAGTAATACTTGCCTCAAGGAATTAATTAGGGAAGATTGTTTTGTTTTCCATTTCATTGAAGAGTTTAAGGAGTATTGGCATCAAGTCTTCTCTAAATTTCTTATAGAATTCAGCTGTGAATCCATCAGGACTTGGGCTTTTCTTTGTTGGTAAGTTTTTTTTTTATTACATTTTCAATTTCAATAGCTGATATTGGGTTATTAAAAATTGCTAATCTTCTTGGTTGAGCTTTGGTAGTTCTGTGTTTCTAGAAATCTTTCCTTTAACTCTGTGTTTTCCTCTCTATGTGAATAGAGATTTTCAAAGTAGGGATTCTTGGTCTTTTGAATTTCCATGGGATCTGTAGTAATTTCCTCTTTTTGTCCGTATTGCATGAATTTGGTTTTTTATTTCTTTTTCTTTATAAGGTTATCTAGAGGTTTGTCAATTTTGTTTATTCTCTCAAAAAACAGCTTTTACATTCATTAATTCTTTGTATTTTTTTTAGTTTCAATTGCATTGATTTCTGCTCTAATCTTTACAATTTCCTCTCTTCTATGAGCTTTAGATTTAACTTGCTCTTCTTTTTCCAGAAGCTTGAGATGAAGCATTAGATTGTTTATTTGTGCTCGTTCTGTTTTCTTGATATGACAATTTATTGCTATATATTTCCCTCTTAAGTCTGCATTCATTACATCCCAAAGATTACAGTATGTTGTTTATGCATTTTCCTTGAATTGTAGTTATTGCTTTATTTCTTCTTTAATTTCATCTGTAGCCCACTGGTTGTTCAAAATGTTGTTATTTAATTTCCATGTATTTATGCCAGTTTTGCAATTTCTTTTGCCCTTAATTTCCAATTTCAGAGCACTATGGTCCGATAGTATGCATGGGATAATTTCAATACCTTTGCATTTACTTAAGAATGTTTTATGGCATAATATATGGTCTATTTTGGAGAATGTCCCATGGGCAGCTGAGAAGAATGTGTATTCTCATGTAGTTGGGTGGAACACTCCATAAACATCTACTAAGTCCAATTACTCATAGGTATGATTCAGTTCTATTATTTCTTTGCTGATTTTATTTTTCATAGTTGATCTATTTCTTTGTGACAGTGGGCCATTAAGGTCCCCTGTAATAATTATGTTCTTGTGTATTTGGTTTTTCTTGTCCTTTAGTATCTGTCTTATATAGTAGGTGCTCCTGTGTTTAGTGCATATATATTTATAATTGTTAGTTCTTCCTCTTAAATTTTTCCACTTACGAGTATGTAGTGACCTTCTTTGTCTCCTTTAATCATTTCAGGATTGAATGTCATGTTGTCTGCAAGTAGAATAGTTACCCCTGCTTTTTTCTGTGTTCCTACTGCATGGAATACTGTTTTCCACCCTTTGACTTTTAATCTATGAGTTTCTTTTTGAGTCAGATGTGTTTCTTTCATACAGCATATTGTGGGATCCTGTTTCTTGATCCATTCTGTCAACCTGTTTCTTTTGATTTGTGAATTGAGCCCATTTACATTTATGGATATCACTGATATGTATTGGCTTGACTTTGCCATATTATGTTACTGTTGTTAGTTTCCTGCTTTTCTCTCTTGTTTACTTTCTTGTCCAGCCTGGTGATTTCTTTCTGTTGTTGTTCTGGGGATTGCATCATTTTTGTCTCTACCTAGGATGTCCTTCAGCACTCTTTGTAAGTTTGGTTTGGTGGATATGAATTTCTTTAGTTGTTCTTTGTCATGGAAGTATCTGTTTCTCCATTAAATTTGAAAGACAGTTTTGCTGGCTATTTCAGTCTGGGTTGAATGTTGTTTTCTTTTTGGGCTTGAAATACTTCACTCCTCCAAGCTCATCTTAACCTGAAGGTTTGTGCTGAGAAGTCTGCTGTGATTCTAATAGGCTTTCCATGGTAGGTGAGTTGTGTGTTTTATCTAATGGCTTTTACTATTCTGTTTTTATGCTGTATGTCTGCAATCTTAATTATTATATGTCTGGGTGTAGGTTTATGTTGGTTATGATTGTGTGGTGTTCTATATGCCTCACTTATTTGTATATCTGATTTTTCCCTCATGTTTGGGAAATTTTCTGCCATTATTTCTGTGAACAGCTTAGCTATATCCTTTGCATTGGGTCCTGCCTCTTCATTAATGCCTATTACTGTAACGTTGTTTCTCCTGGCATCATCTTGTAGCTGTTGGATTATAATTTCATGTTGCTTTGTTGTTTTTATAAGTTTTATGCTTTCAAGATCACTATCTGTGCTCCTGTCCTCAAGGTCCGAGATTCTGCCCTCAGCTTCATTTAAACGGCTTTGCAGGCTTTTAATACAATTTTTTGCTACTTGCATATCTCTTTCAATTTGTTTCATAGTTTCTGCTTGTTTTCTGCATTGTTCATTCAAAGTTTCAATCAATTTCCAATGCTCCTGTAGTTTCTTACCTATTTCTTCTCTAGCTGTGTTGAGCAGCTCATTTACTAAGGTTGTTACTTTTGTATTTACATAAGACATTATTTCTAATATTAGTTCCTCTATAGCCTCATGGATTTGTTTCTTTACTTCATTTGCTATCTTTTCCGAGATCTCTGGTGTATGAATTTTGGGGTCCTTTATTTCATTATCTGCTGCACTTGCCCCTGATGGACTAGATGTTTGGAATTGCATTTTGCCTTTTGGTTCAGTCATTTTCACCTTTTGGGTAAATTTCTGGTCTTTCTATTCTAACAGTCACAAGTTTCTGTAGTGTGTGTTTCAGGGTTCTACTGTGTGGTTGATGTTTGTCAGATTGCTGAGTACCACCATGAAGAGCAGAGCTAGTCTCCTGAATTCCTCATAATGTGCCTATTGGTTGCATCCTATATTCTTTCTGGGCTAACTAGCCCAGAAGTATTGATGTAAGGCAGCTCCTTGTTCCTGTTGTTGTTATATCTTCAGGTTGTGGCAGGTCACCAGGTCTCCCTGGCTATAGTGTTTTTGTCAGCTGAGGTCCTACTGTGTCACTGGGGTCTCATAAGTTCTTTTAATTTCCTCTAATTTGGGGCCAGGCAATATTGGCACACTCCTCAACCTGTCTGATGTTCTCTCTGTGGGGGAGGGGATTACCCACTCTCTTGCCATTTTAGCAAAGGTCTTACACTTGGAGGGAGTTTCACTTCTGCCCCTGTTTACCCACTGCAGACCTCTATTTTTTTGGGCAAGCTCACCACACTGACTGAAGCCTGATGAAGTCTTCTGTTTGGGTGAGTGTTTCCTGAGCCTCTCATTGAGCCAGCATGGTAGACCACTGTAGTCCAATGTTCCCAGTGGAAGGGTGGGTCAGCAGAGGTGCTCCCAGGCAGCTCAGGCCTATGGCAGACTTCCTAGATGTTCCTGGAGGAGGGGCAGGCCCAGCAGTGGCAGACCCAGGCACCTCAGCCCCTCTGCCACTGGTCCCCGTAATGTTCCCTGGGGGCCAAGTGTGGGCCTAGCTCTCTTGAGCAGCCTTGGCTCTCAGCTGCTAGTTCTGTGATTTTTACCAGTCCTGAACAGGTCCTGCTCTCAGCTGCCAGTCCTGTGATGTTCCCAGTGCTGAACAGGCCCAGCTCTCAGCTGCCAGGACAGTGATGTTCCCTGTGGGTGAAGGGTGGGCCCAGCTTTCCTGAGCATCCCCAGCTCTCAGCTGGTGGTCCTGCAATATTTCCAGTCCTCAACAGGCCAAGCTCTCGGCTTCCAGGCTTGCAATGTTCCCTGTGTTGGGAAGTGCGGGCCTAGCTCTTCTGAGCAGCCCCACTTTCAGCATCTGGTCTTGCAATGTTCCCTAGTCCTGAACAGACTTCGCTCTCAGCTGCGGGTCTTGCAGTGTTTCCAGTCCTAACTTGAACCTAACTTGATTCTTTTTTCCTTTCCCTTCCTTGAACTGCTTGTCTCCTCATTTACAGAAGCTATATTTCTACTTCTTCCTTCTGTTGTCACTTTTTCTTTCCCCAATCCTCTCCCTAATTCCCCTTCTCATTTGAACATTTTCTTCCTATTTCATAATGTCTAATATACATTTTGGTCCTTATTTACACTTTCAGTTTGTCACAGTACATAAGCCATGCAGTATTTGCACACATGTGTGTGATTAATTTCATTTAAGAGTGTGACTCAGTGTGTGTTCATTTACCTAGAAATGTCTCAAGCTTACTCTTCTTTATGACTGAGTAGTCCAGCATTGTATAAAAAGAACGTATCTTCTGTATCCATTCATCAGTGAATGGCCATTTGGGTTGTTTCCAAGACTTAACTACTACAAACTGTGCTGCTTAGATGTGCATACATCACTGGTATGATGCTTTTGATTGCTTTAGGAAGATATCAAGAAGGGGAACAACTGGGACAAATAGAATCTGTAGGCCTAGATTTCGAGGAATTTCCACACTTATTTCCACAGTGTTTTCACCAGTCTACAGTCTTAACAATAGGGCATAAGGGCTGTTTTTCCCCACAGCCCCTCCAGCATATGTTATTGGTTGGTTTCTTGATAATAGACATTCTTTCTGGAGTGACATGGAATCTCAGTGTTGTTTTAATTTGCATCTTTTGAGTAACCACTGATCTTGAACACTTTTTCATATATTTATTTGTCATTCATATTTCCTCATCTAAGAAGTATGCATTCAATTCATATGCCTATTTTTGAATTGGGACTTTAAATTTGGAGGTTCTGATTGTATTGAGTTCTTTGTATATTCTAGATATTATCCCTTTGAGGAACTGATGGTAAAATTTTTTCCCTTCTCTGGGTTTTCTGTCCACTCTGTTGGTGATTTCTTTTGCCATGCAAATGCTTTTTAGTATGACAGGATCTCAGGAGTTGACTTTTGGTGATACTTTCTGTAAAATTAGATTTTCGTTTAGAAAGTCTTGCCTACACCTGTGTCTTCAAGAGTTCAGCCTGTTGTCTCTTGCAGCAAGCTTAGTGTTTCTGTTTTAATATTTAGATCTTTGATCCATTCAGTTTTAGTTTAGTGCATAGTGAGAGATACAGGCCTAGTTTTAGTCTTTGGAATGTGGAAAACCATCTTTTCCCCCACTATTTTTTAAAGTGGTGTTCTTTCAGTGTTGATGTTTGAACTTTTTATAAAAGATAACATAGCTGAGTATGTTTGGAGTTATTTTTACATTCTCAGGTCTGTCCAATTGATCCTCAGGTTTGTTTTGTTTTGTTTTGTTTCGTTTCTCAGTACTGTGGTTTTTTTGTCACAGTAGCTCTGTATTATAACTTTAAGTCAGAAATTTTGATTCCCCCTGCTTTGCTTTTGTTGCCCAGGATTGTTTTTGCTATTGCAGATCTCTTCTGTTTCCAAATCAATTATCAAAATGCTTTCTCTAATTCTGTGAGAGATGCTGTTAGTATTTTGATCAGAGGTGCATCAAATTCATATAAAAATTTATGTTGTATGTACATTTGTTCTATGCTGTTTCTTCCTACCCCAGAATAAGGAATATGGTTTTATTTCTTATATCCTCTTCCATTCCCTTTCCCCGGGAATTATAGTTTTCAATGTAACTTTTCATTTCCTTCATTCAATTACTTCCTAAGTATTGCATTTTGGGGGGATTCTATTGCAAAAAGTTGTTGTTTCTCTAATTTCTCTCACTGAGTTTATTATTTGTGTATAGGAATGCTTTGAATTTTGTATCTGGCTATGCTACTGAATTTAGTTACTAAATGTAGGTGTCTTTTGGTGGACATTTTTGTGTTGTCTATATAAAGTATCATGTATGCACACAAAGTGACTTCTTCCCTTTCTGTCTTTATTCCTTTTATATCTTTCTCTTGTCTAATTGCTCTGGCTAATGTTGCCAGAACTATGTTGAACAGGAATGTTGGTAATGGACATCTGTTTCTTTCTTCTGATTCTAGAATGAAAACTTGCAAATATTGTCCATTTAGTATGATACTGGCTGTTGGCTTGCCATAGATGGCTTTTTTTTTCATCTTAAAAGCATCTATTCTGATTTTCTGTAATTTTTTTTAACTGAATGGGTGTTGAACTTTGAACCCTATGGTCTGAGACTATGTGTGGAATAATTTCAGTTTCTTTTCATTTACTTAAACATGTTGTGTGGATTAGTGTGTGATCCATTTTGTATAATATCCCATGTAAAGCCCAGAAGAATATGTATTCTAATGTTTTGGGGAGGAACACTGTAGCCATATACTAAGTCCATTCACTCACAGGTTTGGATTAGTTCTGATATTTCTTTGTTGAATTCTGTCTAGTTCATGTGCCTTTTTTTCCAATAAGTTAATGAGGTCCCATGTTGCAATATGATTTTTCATGTTTATTCATGTTTTTTAATATAGTTGTATGCACTGATTTGGTGCATGCATATGTATGATTTTTCCTCTTGCAGTTTTCCCTTAGCAAGGTTGAAGTGATCTTCTTTGAATCTTTTGATCAGCTTGGCTTGAAGTTCGTCTTCTTTGTAATAAGAATAACTACTTGTGCTTTTTTCTGGGTTCCTGTTACATGAAGTCTTGTTTTCTGTCCTTTGAATTTTAGCATATTGATCAGTTTTTGAGTTAATTGTGTTTCTTATAGGCAGCATATTGTTGGATCATTTTTTGATCTATTTTGCCAGGCTGTTTCTTTGGAATGGTAAACTGAGGCCATATACATTAATGGTTGTAGGTGATAAATATTGATTTATCATATTATTTGTCATATTATTTTTCTGTTTTTGGTTTCCTTGTTTTTGTCTCTATTTAAGTGCTTGCTCCACTTGATAGTTTCTTTTTGTTGTTCCTAGAACTGTCATTTTTTACTCTTTCTAGAGTATCCTTTAGTATTCTTTATAGGGTTGGTTTGGTGGTCATGAATTTTTTCAGTTGTTTATTGTTGTGGAAATATCTTATTTCTCCATCAATTGTGAAAGATAATTTTTCAGGGTATATCAATCTTGGTTGGAGGTTGTTTTCTTTCAGGACCTGAGGTACTTTTCCTTTACTTGTTTGTATTGAGAAGCCTGCTGAAATTCTGATGGCTTTCCTTTACATAAGATATTTTTTTCTCTTACAGATTTTGATATTTTGTTCTTCGTTGAATTTGTGGGATCTTGACTATTATATGCATTTTGAGTAGATTTTACTTCATTGATGTTGTTTTTGTTTTGTTTTTGATACAGGATCTTGCTTTGTTATATAGAGGGGTGTTTAACTCACTATGTAACCCAGGCTGGCCTTAAACTCACAGTGATTCTCCTTCCTTAGCCTCCTGAGTGCTGGGATTATAGGTGTGCACCACCATG
>PVJX010043893.1:0-13463 GCA_004027295.1 Dolichotis patagonum
ATGTCTTTAAGGTTCATCCATGCTGCAGTGTGTGTCAGGATTTCTTTTTAAGGCTGAATAGTACCCATGGTATCTCTTCCCACTTTAGCATAGCTGTCCACCTATTGGTAAACATCTGACTTGCTACCCCTCTTCAGCCACTTGTGTATAATGCTGCTTTGAGCATCAGTGTATAAATATGTCCTCAAGACTGTGCTTTCATTTGCAGAATTGCTTGATCTGTATTGTTCTGAATTTTTAGAGGAACCAACACACTGTTATCCACATGTACTGTACTAGTTTACATTCTCAACAACAGTCTAAAAGCTTGCAGTTTCTCCACATTTTCACCAACATTTGTAATTTTCTGTGATTTTTTTTTTAAGAGAAAGAGACCTAGTGATTGTTAGATGTTACCTTATATGGTTTTGGCTTGTATTTCCCTAATAACTAATGGAATTTCATGTACTTATTCCCCATTTTTATATGTCCTTTAGAGAAATGTATGGTCAAGTCCATTGCCCATTTTTAAACTGGATTTTTGCTGTTGAGCTGTATAAGTTCTGTATGTATTCTGGATATTAAAGCCTCAACAAATATATGTGTTACAAATATTTTCTTCCATACTAGAGTTTGGTTTTTCACTCTGTTGATATCCTTTAGTGAATGAAAGATATCTATCTATCTATATCTATATCTATATCTATATCTATATCTATATCTATATCTATCTTTTTGAGACAGGGTTTCTCTATGCGTTCAGGCTGTCCTTCAGCTAACTTTGTAGCTCTGGCTTGCCTCAAACTCACAGTGATCCTCCTTTCTCAGCCTCCCAAGTTCTGGAGTTCCTGGCATGTACCACCACACTTAGATGAAAGTTTGAAATGTTTATAGCATCTAATGTGTCTGTTTCTGCTTTTGTTGCCTGTACACTTAGTGTCGTATCCAAGAAATCATTGCCAAGTGTGATGTCATAATACGTTTGCCCTATATATTCTAATACTACTAAAGTTTTAGCTCTTATGTTTAGGTCTTTGATCTACTTTTTGTTAATTATTGTGTATTATTAGATAATAATTTAGCTTTATTTTTATGTGGATATCCAGTTTTTCCATCACCATTTATTGAAAACTATCCTTTTCCCCACTGAGTAGCCTTGACATCTCTGTAGTAAATCATTTGACCTTTATCAGACAGTTAAGGATGCCATAATAAAATACCATAGGCTGGATGGCCAAAACAACAGAAATTTACTTTTGAAGTCCCAGTGCAGGGTGTCAGCGTAGTGGAGATCTGGGGAGGGTTCTCTTCCTGATTTCCAGGTATCTGCCATACTGGGTCCTCACATGAAGAAAGAGCTCTCATGACTTTCTCTTTTTATAAGGGTTGACTTTCTCTTTTTATAAGGGTGCCAGTTCTATTGGAGTGGGGCTCCATCCATGTGACTTTGTCTAACATTAGTCATGTCCTTAAAGCCACTACCTCCAGTACAGTCACAGAAGGGGTCAGGGCTTCCACATTCAGTTTAGAAAATTCTAAACTGAATTTTCAGTTTAGAGCAATTATATGCAAGGGTTTATTTCTATTTGCCCCACGCATTTCTTTTTTAAAAATCATTTTTATTAGTACATGTTTGCAGTGTATAATATTTATAATTGTTGTATGGAGTTTTGCATGGATATACACATATTCTTTTTTTCATCTTCTTTCTCTCCATATGACTGTACTACACTGTTTTGATTACTTTAACTTTCTAGTAAGTTTTGGAATCAGGAAGTATAAGCCTTCGGATTTTGTTCTTTTTCAAGATTGTTTTGTCTGTTCAAGGTCCCTCAAGATTCTTCCTATTTGAGAATGGATTTGTTTATGTGTGCAAAAACATTGCTAGGATTTTGATAAGGATTGCATTGAATCTGTACATCATGTTGAGTGATTTTAAGAATATTAAGTCTTCAACTATGAACTTGGACTTCAAGATTAAATTTCCAAAAAGATGTTGAGTAAAGCTGAAAAGCATGCATCCTTGCCTTGTTCCCAATTTTAGAAGAAAACGTTTCAGTCTTTCACCAGTGAGTATGATGTTAGATGTGGGTTTTTCATATATACATTATATTATGTTGAAATAGTTTCATTAGTCTGGTGAGAACTTTATCATGAAAGGATATTGAATTGTGCAAATTACTTTTTTTCTGCATCAATAGAAATTGCTACATTTTTTTCTTTTTCCTATCATTCTGTTAATTTTTTTTCATATCCTTAACTATTCTCACATTCCTTGAATAAATCCCATTGTAATCTTTTTATGTGGTACTCAATTCAGTTTACTAGCAATTTGTTGTGGACTTTTGCTTCAATGTTCATCATGGTGATCAGTTTGTGGTTTTCTTTTAGTATCTTTCTCTGCCTTTGTTATCAGCACAATAGAACCTATAGAATGAGTCTGGACATGCTCTTTTGATATTTTTAAAAGTTTGAAAAGTATATATGTTATTTCTTTAAGTGTTTGATAAAATTAAACAGTAGAGCCAGGAGATCTAGGGCTTTTCTTTACCAATTAAATCTCCTTATTAGTTACAAGTCTATGCAGATGTTCTGTTTCTTTGTGATTCATCCTTGGTAGGTTTTCTGCTTCTAGAAATTAGCCCATTTCATCAAGTTATCCAGTTTGTTGGCATGCAACTGTTCTTAGTGCTCTTGTACTAATTTTTATTAAAGTAATGTCCCTGCTTTCATATACGATTTTAGTAATTTGAATCTTATTTTTTCTTGGTCAGTGTAGCTAAAGGCTTGTCAATTTGGTTAAACTTTTTGAAGGACCAACTGTTGATTTCATTGTTTATTGTTTTCCTGTCTTCAATTTTATTTATCACTATTCAGATTTTTAATAGTTTTTCTTCTGCTAGCCTTGGATTTAATTCTTCTTTTAATAGTTCTTTACATTGTAAGGTTAAGTTGTTGACTTGAGATCTTTTTTTTTTCATGAAAATGTGTATCATATATATTTTATAATTTGTTCTTTCATCCATTGGTCAAGAATGTGGTATTTAATTTCCACAAATTTGTGAAATTTTAAATTTTCCTTCAGTTGTTGACATTAATGTCATTCTCTTATGGTCAGAGAGGACATTTTGTATGAAGTCAATTTTTAAGTCTGTTGAGACTTCATTGTTCATGAGAAAAATGTGTATTCTCTTGTTGAGTAGAGTAGTCTCTATTAGATCTTGCTGATTTAATGTTTTGCTCAGTCCTCTGTTTCCTTATATTGTATAGTATTTAAGTACTTTTTTCAAATTTTTTATTAGTGGGGTTATGAGATGTCCATTAATTATGTCAGTTGTTTTTTGTGTTTTGTTTTGTTTTTTGGTACCAAACTCATGACCTTGCACTTGTCAGGCAGGTGTTTGTGCTACTGAGCTGTATCCCTGGCCCAATTATGTCAATTTTTGCTTCCTATGTCTTGATAGTCTGGTATTAGTTTTATATATACATATGTTTCCTTTCTTTTTGAGGCAGAATCTCACCATGTATTGCAGGCTGGCACTGAAATCACTAATATAGCTGAGACTGGCCTCAAACTCACAACAATCCTCTTGCCTCAGCCTCCTGAGTGATGGGATTACAGGCATGCACCCCCATGCCCAGCCTATAAATATGTATTTTATTTTCTTGTGTATTGAACCCTTTATTAATGTATTTGGGTCTAAAATGAATGTCTCATACATAGTTTAGATTTTATATTAATAACTTCAAAAGCTATTATTCTCTTATGGGAAAACAGATTTTTAAACCAGAGCTATAATAACCATATTTTTTATAATTGTCCTTGTTTGTCTTTATCAACATCTTTATCTGTTATCAATTTTGTTACTCTCTAGCCTTTTTCATTTCAACCTTTACCATTTTTTTGGAGGAGAGGTCTAAGTGACAACTCTCTCAGCTTTTGATTTCTGAGAATGTCTTACTTTCTGCCTCATAGCTGAAAATAGCTTTGCTGAATAGGATTCTTGGTTGATAGTTTTTTCTTTTTTAATGTATAAGCCCACTTCCTCTGGCCTCCAAAGTTTCTCATGAGAAATCTACTGATAACACTTATTGTGATAAACTGCTTCTCTTTTGATGCTTTTCAAAATCTCTCTCTTTGTCTTCTGATGATTTGCAGGTAGTGTCTTAGTATGGGCCTTTTCAATGCTTCCTATTGGAGTTTGTTAAGGTTATTGCATATGTGTATTCATGTCTTTCATGAAAATTCACAAGTTTTCATCTGTGACTTCTTCAAATAATCTCTATCCTTTTTTCTGTCTCTACTTCTGAAATTGCCATAATATATATGTTGTTCTACTTGATGTCCCTAGGCTGTGTTCACTTTCCTTTTATCTTTTCTGCTTTTCAGCTTTAATAATTTCATTTATCTTTAGGTTTACTGATTCTTTATCTTGTCTTCTCAAATCTGCCTGTGAATCTCTCTAGTGAATTTTTTATTTTGGTTATTGTACATTTTAGCTCAGAAATTTAAAAATGTATCCTAACTCTTTATTGATATTTTTATATGCAATACATATATTTTTATATACATTCTTGTGGTACTGAGGATCATACCTTTTAATTTTTGCTTTGAGATATGGTCTCACTATGTTGCCTACACTAGTGTCAAATTTGCAGTGCTCTTGCCTCAGTTTCCCAAGTGACTGTGATTATAGGTGTGCTGTCACTCTGTCTGGCTCTTAAGCACATTTAAATATTGTTTTCTTGGCCAGACCCACAGTAAGGCACACAACTGTAATCCTAACAGTTGAAAGACTGAGGCAGGAGGATCATCTCAAGTTCAAGTCTAGCGTGCACTACATAGAAATACACTGTCAGTGTCACCTATCAAAAAACAAATGAAAACAAGCAAAAAAATTTTTTTAAGTGCCAGAATGTAGCTTACTGCAAAGAGCCTAGGTTCCATATCCAGTGCGCCACACACATATAACAATAATGATTATTTTTTCTGTTTATTGATAATTTTTCCTTTAGTTTTTTTTTATTTTAAAGAGAGAAAATTTCAAAACAAGGACAATGGTTAATGCATTGTGTATTGTTAACTTTACATTAGTTACTCAGAGTACAAGATATTGGCATTTAATTGTCCAAACTGTCTTGTCATTGAACTAAGAGAAATTAGTAGTATAACTATGGTAACTTTCTTTTATAGATTTTTTTCTTTTCCCTTCCTTCTTTTCTCTATTCCGCCATCCTAATTTCTCTTTCCTTTTGAAGTTGTTCTCATTTTACATATCTATTGTACATTTTGGATCTTTCAGCTTCTCACACTAGGGAGAGAATACAGTGTTTACACATGTGTGTCTTGTTTATTTTGCTTATGAGTATGGTCTTGAGTTGCATCCATTCACCTATCAAAGTCTCCAGTTTATACTTTTTTAAGGCTAGGTAGTACCTCACTGTATAAAAAGACCACCTCTTTTTAATCTATTCACTGGTTGATGGGCATTTGGGTTGTTTCCAAGATCTAACTACTATAAATTGTGCTGCTACAAACATGAGTGCATATATATTGCTGTGGCATGATGTTTTTAATTATTCTGGGAAAACACCACAAGGGAAATGAGTCAAATGAGACCTCCAAGCCTAGTTTTTTGAGAAATTTTCACACTGACTTCCACAGTAGGTGTACCAGTCTACATTCCATTCCTACTTCCTACAGCTCCTCCAGCATTTGTTACTGGTTGTTTTTTTAATAATAATAATAATTTTTTTCAGAGTGAGATGGGATCTTGGTTTTATTTTAATTTGCATCTCTGAAATGACCAGTGATGATGGACATTTTTTCATATATTAATTTGTCATTTGTATTTTTTCATCTGAGAAGTATGTATTCAGCTCAGATGCCCATTTTTGGATTGGGTCTTTAAATTTTGGAAGTCTGATTTTTTTTGAGTTCTTTGTATGTTCTTGATAGTAATCCTTTCAGGAATAGTTGGCAAACATTTTTTTTCCCACATTGTGGGTTGTTTCTTCAGTCTGTTGGTTTGTTTCTCTTGCTGTACAAAAGTTTTTTAATGTGATCCCAGTTATTGATTCTTTGTGACAATTCCTGTGCAATTAAGTTTTGTTCATAAAGTCTTTGCCTATACCAATGTCTTCAAGAGTTTTACCTATTCTGTATCCCAGAAGATTTAATGTTTTTGTTTTAATATTTAGATCTTTGACCCATTTCAAGTTTAGTTTAGTGCATGGTGAAAGATATAGGTCCAGTTTTAATCTTCAGCATATACAGAGCCAGTTTTTCCAGCACTACTTATTAAAAAGGCTATCTTTCTTCCAGTGAATGTATTTGGCATTTTTGTCAAAGCTGAGGTGGTTTAGGAACTTCCATGTTCCGTTGATCTTCAGGCTTGTTTGTTTTATTTTGTTTTGATTTGCCAGTACCATGCTGTTTTTGTCACAGTAACTTTTTAGTATAATTTTATGTCAGGGATCATGATGCCTCCTCCCTTGCCTTTTTGTTGCCCAGAATTGCCTTTGCTACTCCAGGTCTTTTCTGGTCCCAAATGAATTTTAGGATTGCTTTTTCTAATTCTGTGAGATATGATGTTGGAATTTTGATAGGAATTAAATTAAATCTGTATAAAAGTTTTCAAAGTAAAACTGTATAAAAGTTTTCACTGTATAGGTTTTCTTACCCAAGAGCAAGGGATGTCTTTCCATTTTCTGATATCCTCTTCAGTCTCCTTTTTAAGAGTACTGTAGTTTTCAGTGTAAAGGTCTTTTACATCCTTCATTAGGTTGAGTCTTAGATATTTTTTTGGATGTTATTGTGAAAGTGTTGTTTTCTTAATTTCTCTCTCAGTGAGTTTGTTATTTATGTACAGGAAGGCTATTGATTTTTGAATATTGACTTTGTATCCAGCTATGCTACTGAATTTGCTTATTAAAATTAGCAGTTTTTTAGTGAAGTTTTTGGGGTCGTCTATGAAGAGTATCACCTGCAAATAATAATTTAAATTCTTCCTTTTCTATCATTATTCCTTTATTTCTTTCTCTTATCTAACTACTCTGGCTAAAGTTTCCAGGACTATGTTGAATAATAGTGGAGACAGTGGACATCCTTATCTTGTTTCTGATTTTAGAGAAAAAACTTTCCATTTTTGTCCATTTAGTATGATGTTGACTGTTGGTTTGTCATAGATAACTTTTATCAGATTGAGTTAAAGACCATCTATTCCAATTATCTGTAGGGTTTTTATCATGAATGGATGCTAGACTTCGTCAAAAGCTTTATCTGCATCTATTAAAATAATCATATGATTTTTGTTGTTGGCTCTATTATCATATATTACATTTTTCTCATTTTGTCATTCATCTCTTGATTTTGTTCATGTTTTTGCCAGCCAACTTTTTAAATTTTCACTTAATTCAATTGCTTGTGTTTCTTTTATAGAAGAATCATACCCTTTAAAACAATATTTATTTTATGTATTTCCTGCTAATTTGCCTTTGGTATGTTACTATTGCCTTGTGTAGGATAAATCTGACTCTCTTTATCATAACATATAAAGCTTGTTCTTGCCTCTTTACTGTACACGTCTTTTGCTTTCACCTGCTGTACAATCTCTTCACTAGAGTCTACTGACATCTCCCCATTCTTTCATGTGCATGTCCATGCACATCTGAGTTCTTGTCTGATTGCTTCTCATGCCTGTGAAAGGATAAAAGTAGACTCTATATGGAAGTTGTTTGTGTAGACCCAGAGCCCATACAGTACTTGCGTGCTTGGCTTTCTGAATGAATATGTGTGAGATGATCAGAGAACAGTAGTTCAGAAACAAAGAGGATACATAACCAGTTTGGTCCTTAGGAGGTTCCTGAGTGGTCGTACAGCATACTTTAGTTAACAAGTAGCTTTATAAACTGTTACCAGTTTGGTTCTTATAATTCTCACTTTTTTTCCAATAAGATAACATATCTGTGCTAGTTCAATTTTATAAATTTCTCACAATTTTACCCTCCTAATTGTCTAAGACGAAGTGTAAGTAGCTAAAAATTTCATGTCCCAGTCTTCCCTGGCAGCAAAGTATGGCCAAGTGATTAGAGTCTAGACTGTGGGATATGAGAAGTAATAAGTACAACTTGACACCTTTAAAATGGAAGGAGTGTAACCTCCCTCATTTTTCACCTCATGTGAGAATGTGGACACAGGAGCTGGAGAAGCAATCCTTGACTATAAAATATAAGTTGTGTGTTGAAAGTAAGAAAGCAAAAAGAGAGGAGTCCAGGCACCAGAAATAATAGGGTCACCTTTTTAGGCCCTTGTGGCTAATGCTGGAACTGTTATATGAAACAGAATTTACCGCTATCTTGTTTAAGCCATAGTTATTTTGGCCTTTGTTACAGAAATCAAATCCGTGTCCTAATTTGTACAGTGCCTGTTGGTATCAGATCCCACTTCTGGGATTGCTCCCTGCTAATCTTTTGTGACAAGTCAGTATCAAGCAGTTAGGGAATTGGAAGCACGAAATGTTTAGATCAGGAATAGGACAGTATTATGAAACTGAAGGAGGAAGAAGACAGAGAAAACAAGACATGATTGTCAACTGAGGTCATGATTGCAAAGCTACTTGTTACGGGAACTAATGCATACTCAACGACCATGATGTAGAGTCACCTAGGAACTTATTGAGGACCAGACAAGGATACATACAAAATGGACATTTCAAAAGAAGAAAATGAAGAGAAAATGGTATAGAGTAATACAAGAAAATATGTACGTAAAGAACAGAATAGGCTTGAGATTGCAGGAGCAATATAATGAGGACCAAAGCCCATGATTGTTAAAATACCATTCAAAAATACCAATGCAGGGGGTAAAGGGCAAAAGATATAGTGCTGGCAAAATGTACCCTGGGCTCCTATTTCAGGCACCTGGTTCCCATTAATCTCTCATCCCTTCTAGGTTCTTATAGTGCCTCCTGCCCTCCCAAACCTTGTCCCAAACTGGTATGTAAATTAAACAGCAGCTTTAATCTTTATAACATCATAGAAAAAGGAATGAAGATAGTAAAAATTGAAGGTGGAGCACAGTCTACAGGATCCAAACATGTAGTAGCAGAATGTCCCAAAATAGGTAACAATGAAAAGAGAAAGAACTACCATGAAAATCCAATTTTATTTCCTTCTTTGAACCCTTACCTTCTCTTTACCCCTTTCTAAAATATGCATATACAGGTCATGTTAAGAAATCCCTTTTCAGTTGGCTCATTTCCAAGACGAGGGTACAGCTGGGCCGAAGGGCCACATGTTGAAGTTATTAATATGCCTATGCCCTTCTCCCCCACTGAGTTCACTGATCAAAGGCCCTGCCAGAGCAGCAATGGATAGCCTCGCATAATGGGAACTGAAATTCTACTTAAGAAACCAGCTTTGCCAAAACACACTACCTTTTTAAGTGAAACATTCCATGCACATATTAACCTGATTACAGAAAGGAAGGGGGATCTCTTTTCCTTCTGTACCCTGCTAATAATTTTCTGTCAAGTCTGATTTGGCTTTAGCTGCACTCCAAGTTCTTGTGATGTGCCCCGTTCACCAATAAACTAAAAACAGAAGGTGCTGCACAAACCCTGAGACAGGATACTCCAACCCTGAATACAGATGCTGCAGAATTCGGTTCCCTGCCAGCAAAGAAGGCCAGTGACTTTTCAGTCTCTGACAACCAGCAGCCTGCCTCTGATTCACACAGTCAGTGAATGAAACACATGGAGAAAATGGTGGAAATAATTAAGGTTCTTGGAGTTAACAGAAGCACTGACTCATTACATGGAGCCCCTGCCTCAAAAGGGAGTAAACCATTGTGCTTGTTAGAGAAAAGAACAAACGGTAAAAAGCATTTTAAAGTTCCAATCAGTTCCAGCCCTGGGTTGAAAAGCAGGTTAAGTTAAAAAAAAAAAAAGAAAGAAAGAAAAGAAAGGGGAAAAAGCCATTTTAAAGAAAGTAGTGTCATTTTGTTCTGCTTAATAAACAGAAAAAAATGTTTTATATTTTATTTCATATATTCCAGGATAACCTAGTTTCTCAGACCTGACAAACTTTTGTCACCAGACAGATAGCACACAATCTAGACACTATGCAGTTGCCCAACTAGAGGACAGTCCATGAAGAGTCTCAATGATGTCATCCTCGTTGGAGGAGAGTTAGATGCGCTAAATGGCCTTTGTAGGAACTTCTAACACAGATTACAAACTCTTTTTAAAAGTCTCTCAAGTTCCTATCTCCTCTGCCTGTAATTATAAATGCAGAGAGACACAGGCTTCTATGAAAATGAAAGACCGAATAATGATTTCCACTACATACTAGTCTTCATCACTGGAGAAACCGGAGTGTTCTAAGCAGTTGATACATCCTAAAAAAGGTCCAAACAAATACAAAGTAAATAAGGGCAGCAACAATCTGCAGTAGTCATTTCTGGTTCATATTTGACAACCATTAAAGTAATTTGTTAATAGAGACCAAAGAAGATCATCTGTGATGTCTTGAAAGACTTTAGCAGGTATCCTGTCAAAACACATTAAGAATTGAGGGTGTGTTTCTCTGAAGAAAGGGAGCCACGAGATAGATATTACTAGCAAAATCTCACATAATTAGATGTGGTACTCATGTTCCATTTTTCTTAGGCTATCTGTTCACTTGTTTTTTTTTTAAAGAAGTATTTAAAAAAAAAACGAAGTATTTTCATCTATTATGTGAGAGCTACCAGACTAATCCAGAATAGATTTTCTAGCTATCCCAGCCTTTCCCATGTGTGAGACTCCTTTTGATATCCCTTCAGCTATCTATTCTAGACTACTAAAAGACTTGTTACCTTATAGATTGGAATATTTTTTATTAGTGCCATGGTCAACATTGTATTCTTCTTCGGTAGTCAAGGCCATATTTTCAATTGACACTGTACATAATTTGTGACAGTAATGGTAGAAGAGATAAGATCAAAGTGGTTACTTATTAAAAAAAACACTCGGCCTTGAATCTTGCTTATCTGAAGAGGACTCGTGATCACTGATGGAATTCACAACCACACCAGCCAAGAACCTGTGGGAATTCACTTCTTATTCTCATTCAGTAAAGACATGCATGGTTTTCAAGTACTAAGTTCAAACCTAAAATTGAATTAAATAGTATGTTTTGATCTTGAGTGCTTACCTTTGTGTTAGCTGTAATGACTATAGTCAGATAACAAAATGTAGGAAATAATTTTAAATTCTTGCTTGGAAATCACAATTTCTTGTTTTAATATAGCCAAGCCTTTATACCTGATGGACCTTTAAATTAAAGCAAAACCAAAAAAAGAGCCAAAATAATTATGACAAATCTTTCTTTAAAAAGAAGTTAAGAAGCATGGTTTCAGAAAGTATTTCATTTCCTTCAGTAAATTTCTTTCATTTATCTTTATCATACTATGTTATGGTATGTTTTACTCAATATTTCAGCAAAATCAAAAATGAGACTGGAGCAGCAAGACTACCATACTTGAGATTTTGGTTATAAAAATTCATAGAAGAGGAAAGAATGTCCTGTGAGTCCCCTTAGTATGTGGTAAGGAAGGGCATGTATGTAATCCATCACTGGAAGTGAGATCTCACAGGACACACACACACACACACACACACACACGTAGAGAGGGAGAGAGAGGGAAGAAGGAAGGGAAGTAAGCAAGCAAACAAATTGAAGCTCACATGGATAGCCCTTATTCAAGCTGAGGATGACAAAAAAGAAGGCACACTAGTGATGGGAACAAACGCTATACATAATGGGCCTTTAGGAAGGAGAATTACATGTAGTGTTTCCTGCTAAAATCAGTTTTAAATATTGAATAGAATTTTCCTTGCATGAAAACATTACTAACATGTCACTAAATAGCTAAATACAAATGGGAATTTCTTTCTGTCTCAATTTTTCTTCCTGTGAAATTACCACCCAAACAGATTTTGTGGTGTTTTAAAAGCCCATAGTAATTCCCTTAAAGTTATTCAAAAGAAAAATTTTAAGAAAATTCTTGCCATTCTTTCAGCTCTACAAGTGTACGAGCCCCTTCATAATTCTACACATTTGTTTTAGTAGATTTGCTTTATCATTGTATTTCAGTGGGTATGAGTGGGAATTAACATCTAGGATTGTGGGAGAAAAATGCCTTATTGCCAATCAAAGTTGAATTCAAAGTATATCATTGACATACATTAGAGCCTTGTCAAGCAGTCTGTTGAGTTCTGTTGCTTCCATACCTAGAGTAACTTTTCATCACTAGTGTGTAAATGCTTACTATGGCATCCCTGTACCAAAACATTTAAAATCAGAGCTATGACCTGGTACAAAAATGGAGCTCAAGGCCAGTTGTGGGTTTAGGAAGCACCATTTTAATCTAAGTCTCTTTTTCATTAGAGTAAACCTGAGATGAAAATTTTCTTGTCCCATTATATTATTAGGCTCATCTGGTATAATATGAACCTTTGTTATGGTTTAAGTAACATTTAAAACACATTTTGTAAAAGCAGCATACGTGGTGTAAAATTTAAGCAGTAAAAATGGAATATAATGAAAATTAAACCTTTTCCTTATCCTTGACCTTCAGTTTCTCTGCAACAACCAGAGTTACTTGTGATTTGTGAATCTGCCACATAACACACATACATCTACTATATACATATAAAATACATGTTATTTCTTCATGCAAATGTTAGCACATTATACAACTTTTTTCTGCATGTTATATTTTTAAAATGTCATTTATTGTGGAAAATGCATACATGCACAAAAAAGGGCTTAAAACTTGTAGTTTAACTGAACCATACAAAGCAAATACTTACCATTACTTCAGTTAAGAAAACCACCTCAGGATTCCAGAAGCACCTTCATTTTTCTGTATATCCCTTTGTGATCACCATGCCTTTTGCCTTAGAAGTAAACAATCTTCTGGTTTTTACGAAAACTATATTCTTTGGGGCCAGGCATTTAGCTCAGCAGGCATAAACGCCTGCTTGGCAAGGACTAGGTCATGAGTTCGATCCCCAGAACCCCCCCCCAATTACATTTTTTAATTTTCTTTAAAGTTTTACTTTATAAGTATTGATTCCTAAGTAAAATAGTTTCCAGTTTGAGGCCATTAGAAAAAGTGTTGCTAGGAAGAATGTTTTTGTACCGTATGCCATACACCTCTTGATGAATTTCTGTATAGTGTACAGATAGGAGCAGAACTGTTGGACCATGTGGCATGCATATCTTCATCTTTTTTTTGCAATGCCAAAAGGGCTTCTAATTTATAGGCCCACCATTAGTTTACATGGATGCTTACTGCTCTTCATCCATAGCAGGACTTGGTATTCTCACCTTTAGCTCATCTGTGGATATGTGGTAGTATCACATTGTTCTTTTTTAAAATTTGTGTTTCCCTGACTACTGATGAGATTACAGACACGTTAATTGTCCTTTTACAT
>PVJX010043894.1:0-13464 GCA_004027295.1 Dolichotis patagonum
GAGTAAGAAAGGTCTTCCATACATCAGTTTAAAGGAACTGAGGGAGGCAGGTGCCTGAGGTAGTGCTCTGAGTCGAGTTAGGGCTAGAGAAAGAAGTTGGAGCCAGGGTAGGTATAGCTTGAGAATAAGTTTCATGAGGTGGGTCTTTAGAAGTCTGTTTTCCTTTTCAACTTTTCTCAAGGATTGGGGATGATATGGTATGTGTAAATGCCAAGAGATGTTTAGGCTCAAAGATACCTGCTAAGTGATCAGAGAGGTAAAGGCTGGACCATTGTCTGATTGAATCGACTGAGATAAACCAAATTGGGGAGCAGTATTTTGTATAAGGATGTTAGAAACTGTCTGTGGTTCCTTGGGCAGTGGGGAAGGCCTCTATTCACCCTGAGATGGTGAAAAATGGAAGTGAAAAGATATTTGATGTTTTTGTATCTGAGCATGTGTGTAACCTCAGTCTGCCAGTCTTCTCCTGGAGGAGTGTCCATGAAAGAAGGGGGAAGTAGGTGTTTCTGAGGAGAGGTTTTAGCATAGAGATGACAGTTGTGGGTGACTTGGTGAATGATAATTCTTAGAGAGGGATGAGTGATAACTGGACCCATGGAAAATCTATGCCTGAGTGTTTTGGCTATGAGTAGATTTATTAATTAGTCTTAGTTATGCAGATGAGTGTTGGGGTGGAGGCAAGGTGCTTGGGATAAGGAGTAACATATGGGAGGGGTATGGTTGTTGTGCAGCTAATTTGACTTGTGTGTCATTGAAGGCATTCCCCTGAAGGTCATTGAGGCCTGGTGACCCTTGCAGTAAATGACTGCATCCTGTTTTGGGAATTGTGCTGCTTCCAATAATTTGAGGATGAGGGGAGCATTGATGATGGGAGTTCATTGGTGGGTGATTAAGCCTCCATCCTGCCAAACTGTCATGATGACTTGGTGAATTTCACATGAGCAGAAACCCACCACTGGCTGTTGTGGCATGAGCAGTTTTCCTTTACTATGCCCTTCCACCATACTATTTCTGCCTTTGAGCCAATCCACTATGGACTGAATAGTTTAAAAACAGTAAGCCATAATAAATGTCTCCTTTGAGTTGTGGGTGTTGAGTATTTTGTCCTGTGATAGGAAAATGACTAATACTGTGAAAGTTTTTGGTATTCAGTAGTGATATGATAAGACCCCTTGGTTAGTTTATGATATTGAAAGGTTATGAGATTATGGCTGGTGATAAGAAAAGATCTTAAAGATATATTTTCTTGTTGTCATAGTATCTGGGTTCATTCTTCTAGTTGTATAGGTCTGGAAATTTAATCTTGTATTCAGGAAAATTTAAAGCTTTGAGAGTAATTCTATAAAGGTTATATTTCTAATCTGTGAAAACTTTTTTATAAAAATGATAAAATTATTGTTAGATATAAATATTTCCAAAAGCCTGTGTGGAAAATTAAAGCAAAAAATAAAAAGAATCTAAGCAAAATCTAAGCAATCTTGTCCATTAAACTGCATTTTTTGGTTTAGACAATGAACAGGCATATTGCTCATTTTTCTTAACTTTTTTTAAAAAAGCCTACTTTAGTCTCTAATTAATGTCATAATGGCTTTCCAACACAAAGCTATGAATTTAAGCTTTTATACGTGTTTTTTGGTTTCAAAGACTTCCAAATATCTAGAGTTCAAGTCCCAGGTCAAAAGATCCCAAGTTAGGGATGCATAGTCTAGAACAGTGAAGGCGAACCTTTTAGAGATGAGTGCTCAAAATCCATTTGCTATGGATTGTGTCTGTATATTTCTCCAGGACTTCATCTGAGCATATGTGGGGCTTTCAGAGGTGGGTTAATCTAGAATGTGTGGTCGATTCATGGTGCAATGCTAGGATTGAGGGTGGGTGACTACTAAATCAGTCCAGTGTTTGATGTGACACCATCCTACTCCTAGTAGCCTGGATACAATCTAAAGGACAGAAAGAGGCTTGTTGGGTGCCTTGTTTGCTTGCTTGCTTTGCTGTCTTCTCTCCACCATGGACTGTTTCTCCTCTGCAATATCTGTTGCCATGCCACCCTGCTTTGGAGCTAGAGAATTATGGACTGAAACCTCTACAAACTCTGAGCTAAGTAAACCTTCATCCCTTTAACTTTGGGTGTTGGTTATTTTATCTTTGTAATGAGAGATAAGTGACTAAAATACCACTTATTTATAGCAACATGCAACACTACAATTAAACCTGATTGCTGAGGTTTCAGTTAGAAAAAAATGACTCACAAATTAAAACTTAGGAAACTTTTTTTTTTTGCTTTGTTTTTGGTACCAAAACCTCTCATTTGCCAGGCAAGTGCTTACCTCACCAATCTAAATCCCCATCCCCAACTCATACATTAATATCTTTTGTCTTAAAACAAAAACAAATAATATGTGTGTCACAGGTTAGCCACCACTTATCTAGACCCTTCTTTTCCAATTGTGTCAGAAAACATTTTATTTAGTGCACCAATATTTAGATTTTGTAGTGTTTGCTTTCTTCAGATAAAGAAATTCTATCACTTTTAGCTTATTAGTATATTTGCTCATGCAGGATTTAAGAATTCTTACAGTCCTGCGTATTTGATAAAACCAACATATATTCCTCCCATTACATTTTTTCATGTGCAGAAGGATCTGAGACAAATAATTAAGGTTAATGTTAATCTTGAGGCAATATTAATAGCAACATTATAAGCTAGTGTGCTTCTTTTGTGGTGTCATAGTCCCTTTTGTATTAAATTATCTTCAGTTGTAGTCCTAGATTGTATCTTCAAGTGCACACAGTTGAAGGAATATTACATCAAAGATGTTTTCTTCTGTTGGTGGGAGCTTATAAGTGAGGTGCTTGTTTAGTTCTATCATGGAATAGATTTTTTTGTTAGAATCATTCTGATGTGAAACCTAAGGAAAGAATGACAGAATTTAGATCATCCTTAAATCTTAGATTTCATTTTAAGTTGCTAGTAGATAAGAGAAATACAGGAGCAGAACAAAGGTAATATCTTTGAAAAACTAATGCTTGCCATTATTGGAGATTTTCTCTCAAATACTTGATTAGTATAGAATATAATGTCCCTAGTTTGTGAAATGACATGGCATTGTGGAAAGAGATTTGGTGACTGCCAGTTTAGATCTTAAATGTCCTCCCAAGGCTTTATGTTTGGTCACCAACCTGTGTTACTTTTGGGGACAATGGAACATTTAGGAGGTAGAAGAAAGGTAGGTCATTGGCAGAGCAATCTTAAGAGAGGATATTGGATCCTCAGTCCCTATTCTCTTTCTCTTTGCCTCTTAGATTGCATTGACTGGACAATGGCATCAGGAAGAATAGACAGTGGGTCTACAGGGTAAACAAAATATTTGGCACAGAGCCAAAAAATCTGTGTTCAAATTCTTTCCTCATTCTCATTTGTTAGTTTTTCACATTTGAGCCTGAAGTAACTTCCCTCATACTCAGTTTTCAAACTCTCAGAATTTCTGGAAGTAAATGCAGAATAAAAATGTTAAAATATCTACTGTATTGCATGGTACATAAGTGTTCAAGAAACACTTACTGAATGACTACCAGAATGACTTTAAAACGATTGGTGAAAATAGATACTAAAGTGTGATTTTGAGGGGGCTGGCGATTTAGCTCAGTTGCATAAGCACCTGCCTTCCAAGCGTGAAGTTGTGAGTTCGATCCCCAGTACAGATTAAAAGAAAAAAAAACTCTGAAGGAAATTGAAATGTGGTTTCCTTTTTCAAATACAAATCCTATATAAAATTTTTGATAAATATGTCCATCTGAATAATATATTGCCCTAAGGCAATTAGATAAATAATCAGTGCTTTCTAAAAAGGCAGTATGTATGAAAAAACAAAGTAAACATTACTGATAATATTTCAGTTATTGTTGTAGTCAGGGATTGTGAGAAGAACAGTTACAATCAGGACCCAGTATTTATATTATTTTCTGATGGTCACCCAGAATTAAATACAAGGAAGTGCAGGAAATCATTCCACAACACTGAAGACCTAGCATATTCAGCCAAGGGCCTCTATCCTACAGCAATGTCCAGCATGAGTCCAGCTGAAGACCTACAGCCCATGAAAATGCCTCCCATGAGTGCAGCTGGAGGTCTAGAGCCCATGACAAGGACTCACACCAGTCTGTTTTACAGATCTGTGCTGGGAAGGACCAAAGGTCAGCAGTGGAAGCTAGAGAGTCTATGCCAGCTGGGTGAAGGAACTGTGAAGGTAGGTTGAATGTTCTATAACGGAGCTGAGAAGTCACACTCAAAATTAGGACCAGGGCTGCCCTGAAAAATACTGTGGCCATCCTCAGTGACGAGGAGGTCCTGAGCTCCTCCAATGATAACAGTCGAGTACATGCCAGAAAGCCAGTGTGACAAACTTCTCCTGGAGATTAAACAGCACACATCTTCCTCTCCAGAGCCAGGAAGCGATGTTCATTTAAGGACCAGAGCTCTCCCAAAGTGAACTGCAGCCACTTTCATCAACAAAGTCCTGAGCTCCTCTGATGATAATGGTTGAACTCATATTGGGGAAGCTAGTCATGATGAACTCTTCCAAGAGAACCAACCACTTGAAACATCAGCATTTTGGAGAACTACAATGCCTCGCTCTTCTTCTCCATGTCTATTTATGCTGGCAACTTTCCTCAGGTGGACCATCTACATTCAGCACCATACTTATTTAATTCAGCTTGTGTAAATTGACCACCAGTTTTTAATCCGTAACAGTTATTGTGTTCTAAACAGTTAAAACTTTATGTTTACATGATTTTGATGAGTCAGGGTTTTACAATTTTCTGATTTTTATGAACTACAATGCATAACTGTAAACATCTCTTGAAATTACAATATTTTAGAACTGGAAATGGTCTATGGAAATGATCTGTCCAAGCTTCTTAAAACTGATGCCCAGAAATGTAAAATCATCCAAGGTTAATGACCTTGAGGATGGCAGAGTTATAACTAGATACAAAAGCTCAGCTCAGCCTAAGCCATTTCCTGATTTTGATTAATAATATTTTAAGAACAGAACCAACTAAAGTTCTACACCTTAGAAATCAGCATGAAGCTTACCCAGAGGATAGAGTACACTTACAAATTTAATCATTTCAATGAGAGAAAATGCATTAAAACAAACCATTAAAATTCTGCAATTTGTAAAAGAACCCCTTTCTGTAGCAATCAGCATTATATTTCTGTCACAGACACAAACTGTCCTGAGGTCCTGTGGATTATACACCCCCAGAAGACTTGCAGTCAGGCTCTGTCTGCAGCATAGAGAAAAGTGGCAGATGCATATGCTCACTTGATACGAAGACTATATTCTTCATCTGACCAAGAAAAATAAACTAGCTATCTGAATTTACAGTGAAAAGGAGCTCACTTTAGTATTTTAATATGGAATGCAATTATTTTCTTTAATGTTTCACAAGAATTTGAGTGATAAAGCTCAGAGACCATGATTTAGAAGAATATGTGAGGTTATTTTTAGAAAAAGGAAAATGAGAATTTTAAAGAAAGTAAAACATCATTTATCTTCAGGAAAAAGATATTTTTCAGAAGCTTATCATCCATCTTTTCCATTGCATCTTTTAGAACAGGAACTATTCTTAAACTGCTAAACATTTTGGGACATAGAAAAAATTGTCTGGGCATCTCTTGGGAGGATGACAGTATGCAGTATAGCAAATATGGGGGATTTCCTTCTATCTTGTCTTTGAAAGCACTGTTTTGCTTTGTTCTGATGAATTGTTTTTGCTCTGTTCAATATTCTGTTTGGATTGGTTTCACAGTGCTCTGTTTTGGGTTTGATTTTGCTATACCTGATTGAATGGACAACTATTGTGAAGACAACAAGATATACTATGGTACCTATTGTTGTTATCCCAGTATCCTTCTCTGAAGTTCTGTACCAATTTTATTGCATTGTCTTGATTGGCTTTGTTCTGTATTGTTTTGTTGTATTTTACTATCTTTAAAATAGAAAAAGAAAAAATTGTTCAAGGGACCAAAGCTAAAATAATGCTGATCCATATGGAGGGCCCATGGAATAACTGAGATACTTGTTTTTTTAAATTAGAGCAAACTCTACTCCCAAATGGTTCTGGAAGAAAGGCAACATACACTGGAGGGAATCGATCACACTTTCCAATTAACTTATCTTTTTATTATCCTTCATAGATAGCCTTTGAAATGTGTTCAAATTAAAGTAAAATTTGCAGCCAGAGATATCTACACTTCTAAGCTTCTAAAATATTATACACACTATCTAAAGTGATTCATATGAACAAAACACAAACAAAAACAATTATAACTTTCCACTACCAAAAGATGAAAATCTTAAGAGATCCTGTGTAGCCCATTTGTACTTCTTGGAGCTTCAGTTCCCTCAACTATAAAGAGGAAAAGCAACACAATCTATTTCATATAGAGTTGCATGACAGCTCAGTAAGGTAAATTGTGAATGTACTTATGCTTGCTCCTAACACATAGTGTGGACTATAAATTTTACATAATGTCATTGTATTTATTAATACTATGACCATTAAATGACTATTTTTATTATTTGTTGAGCTCCTGTTATATTGCAGGACCTTTTCTCATTTTATCCTCATAGCAATTTTGACTCCATAGATTGGTATCATTTCCTTTTTATAGCAGAGAAGATCAAGTTGAGGGAGCTTAAAAAATCTATCTCAGCACACAGAATAAGAAAGTAGAGCTACAATTCCAGAAATAAGTGTATTTTACTGCAAAATCCATGTCTTTTTTTCATGGCACTGTATTAACTATTGGCTGAATCTATTTTTATGAAAAATCTTATGAAAAAATAGTAACCTCTTCATTTATGGTATGGACTGAGGTCTAGTTGTGTGTTTTTAAAATTAAACATTGTTTAGCATTTAAAGCTAGATATATTCTTGGATGAAAGATTATAAGTTCTACAACAGTAGAAAGCAGTAATAGGTATTCTATTTATTCAGAGAAGACTACTGTCAAATCCCTGCAGTATATTCTTCCTCTCTCCTTTTTCTGAATATTGTATTTGTCCTAAAATCTTTGGAACTTACTAGGTAATACTTCCATAAAATAAGTAAGGGCAAAGACTATCTTCTTTCCTAGTCTGAATAAGATGTTTTCTTTGTAGCCAGTCTTTGAGTGGCATAGGCCTAGACTGTGGTTAACTAGATGAATATTTTTAATGATCATAAAGCAAAATAAAGACACAAAAAATGATTGGTAAAAACATTAGAAGTCCTGTAGCAAAAAAAGAGTCAATGGTAGTTGAGAATTTTTTGCTTCTTTAGCTTTGGTCTTAGCTGTACCTTTTAACTAGCCAGTAATAATGGATATAATCCATGTTCTTTTTTCCAACCAAGTGTCTATAGTAACTTCTATTGTAATGTGGTTTCTTAATTTTTAATTTTTAATCAAAAGAAATAAATGATAATGAATAGAGTTCACTAACTTCAAGACTTTTCCAATTTATTTCTTTGCCAGTGGAAAAATAGAAGGTGATAACGGCAACTGCTACTTCAAATTTCAGGATTAAAGAGAAGCTGTATGGATGACCAATAAATTCTACTCAAAGATGCTAAATATCTTTTATTGGTTTTGTTCTGCATCCTGTATAGTTTCTGCTAAAAAAAAACTCTATGGAAACAGAAGTTAAAGCAAGGTAACTGTTGGCAGAATAGTAAGACACTACTTTCTCATTCTCATCTACTGTTTTACTTTACTTTTCAACTTGTCTATAAATTATTGTCACTGCTACTTTTCTTAGTGAAATGTTTATAATGAAATAAAAATCTAGGATAAAGAAAAAAACCCAACAAAAATGCAAGGCACAGGGTGAATTAGGTTTTTCTAAAATAAAATGTCTAGGAACACTAGATACTGAATGGAAAATTTAATTTTTTAGTATTCTTAGTTTTCTTGATGGCAATATTAATATTCTAGTTTAATCTGTTACTAGCTTTTCATAGAATCAGAATAAAGATGCCAAATCCAATGCCTTGATGCAAATTTATTTTTTTTATTCACATGAAACGGTTTTGAATTTTACTAGTTTTGTACTTTTTAAAAAAATCTGGAAATTTTTAAGTGACTTATAAGCACTAAATGACAGATAACTGGATACTTTTAAATGCTTCACAAGTCTTATATGCTCCCACTGATACAGCAAAAAAATAACTTTTATAGGGGATTTGAATTAGTTACAGATAATCATCTGAGTTATTATTTGTAGGCTTCAGTTTTGTTTTTCATAACTGTACTACAAAGATCCACAGCTAGTATAGATGAAGAAAACTGCTATTCTGTATAGTATGAACCAATCTTCTTTATTAAGAGAAATTTTAACTTAGACACTCACAGGCCTCCATTTAGAACCACTGCATAAAGTCCATCAAAACCACTATGCTCCTTTAATTTTCAAATGTTTCAAACTATCTATTCCTAATTTAATCAATATTTATTTGAATTAAAAATAATTTGTACTTTATATTCTAGGTCCTTGCTGTGGGTGCAAAATGATTTTTTCCTTTACATTATAGTAGTCATATTCGACGAACAGACAAGACCCTGAATCTACTTTTATAATTCTAAGTATTATTTATTTAACAGAAAGTAGCTGAGCTACATTGTTTGGAAAATGATTCCCTTTCTGAAATCTTATGAGTCACTGTTTGTATACAGAAGGTGCCTGTCCTGTGTGTGTCAGAGTCTGCAGCAGTATGGAAATTCTCCTAGCATATCAGTCGTTGGTACGCTTTGTCATTGTTGTTATGAGTTTTAAAAATGGTTCTGCAAGAGAGACCAGCAAACTGGGGCAGCGAGAAGTAATGACAGCTGAGATAGACTGTATTATTACTTTCTTTTCTGCCAAGAAAGAATTGTAAACAGTTTCCACTGGAATGGTCTGAATACAGAATTTCTTCCCATTTATAGTTTATGTTCTAATAGAGCATATAAAAGTTTGCCATACAGGAAGAGTAAAATTCTGGTTCTTTGAAATTATTACATATGTCATACACCATCTGAAATATCCAATGAATTATTATAAAGTCTTGTTTTTCTACCCACTCTCAGTGTTAAGTTTTTAGCAGAAGCTCAGTGGTAACAATGATGCCATGCACAGTGATAGCATTTGTTGCCTTCAAAGAAATATATTGTTTTTTTCTGTCTTCAGGTTAGAGGATAGTTAGTGGATATGAAATCAATTTTGCCTGCAAGTATTAAAAGTTTATCCATTGACTATGACTATTTTTTTAAGAAGTATTAATATACTTTGATGTTCAGTAAGGAAAAGAAGAAGTCCTGGAAAGTCTGCCATGTCCTAGTTGTGATAATAATTACTGAAAATGATGTCTTAAAAATTAGTGCAGTGAGTCTAGTCCTCACTGGGCTTTGCTGGTCAAATGCCCACAGAAGCCTTGGTTTCACTCATGAGCAATGGGAAGAAAGAGTTTGCTGCTTGGTTCTGTTTTGCTGTAGGGTGAGAGTTGAAGCATCTGATTGTTGGAGGAAAAAATGACACTACTTACCAAAGTAAAAATAAATTATAAAATGTGTTCTCATTTCAGTAGTTTGAAATATAAAAACATAGCATCTTGGAATAAAGGCACTGTAGTTATTTGCATTGTAGTGTAAATATTTAATGACTGATGACCCTCCCCAAGGATTGGTTCTGGCTTAGACAGCTCAAAGCAATCTGCATTTTTAGTAGACTAAATAAAACATGAATATATAAGGAGGGAGGTCTCACCAGAGGTTTTTGTTCATGTCTTAATTTATTTGTCATGTGTCTTTTGATTTGTCCTAGAACTTGAGTTTATGAGGAAAAAACACTAAATTTTCACTCTCACATTTGGAGGCCTAAAATTGCTTACATGATTTTATCTCTCATTTCAAAGGAACAATCATATTCTTTAATCTGTCCTGATTTATGTGGTCCATTCTTTGATGAAGTTAGAGGTATTCTGCCTCCTGCTGGCTGCTTATGAAAATGCTACTAGAAGTCCCAAGTTATTTAAGATTTTTCAGAGAGCAAATGTTTATATGTATTAGATGCATATTAGGAACTGAATTTCTGATTGGAAAAAATTGTGGATGTGAAGATTTCAAATAAAGTTAATCTATCTTCTGGCTCATGAACAGATCAAATAATCTTTAAAGTAAAACATTTAACTTGATGCTATGTGGGATAGTCCATTACACTTGGATCAGTTTCCATGACTAACTCAGGGCATCAAGGAAGAGAAAGCCATATTATGTATATTTCTGCTCAATAACTTGATGGTTTTATGGTTCATATCATCAAGGATCATCCAGTTAGAATTCCATTCTAATATTTTTCTGTAGCATTTGGTCAGAAATGCCACTGGAACACCAATTATTATTTAAAGCATGGTCATTTCACAGATGAGTCAGCATTCCTCCCGCTGCCCACACTCTGTGAGCTTTGTTAGCACACAACAACTCTGGAATCATTGTTGAATGATCCAGGAGAAATAAACCTGATTCTCAGCAAGGATGACAAGGACATTTCTACCTTGACGGTCTGTTGATTGTGCAAGCAATCCACACATAAAGACCTTTAGTTTCTGCAGATTTTGTACATGCATACTTACTGTTTAACTGACCATAAAGAAAAGGAGATAAATGGAGACATTTTTGGCTTAAAACAAATCAGTTTTTTTCAGTAAAATAATATGGCTATCATATCTGTGATTTTTAGGTTGCATAGAATTAGAATGAATGCTAGTCAATTTGTAATTTAAAATTGTCTCAAGGAAATAAAATGAAACACTTGTGAATAAGTTTAAGCTTCCTCACACATATGTGGAATTCCATCACAAAAAGTGATGAAATAATTGCAACATTCAGGTTACTGCTCTTCTGTTTATAATTTAGTTTGAACATTTATTGACTATCCATTACGTGTCAGACCTACTGTTCATACAGTAATGAATGACAGATAGTCATGTGTATCAAGGACTCACAGAATTGCTGGATATTAAATCCATGGTGAAAATTGCTTTTATTGGAAAAGTTTCTTTAATGAAGAGTCAAGATCTTCATAGAAAAATCAATAATGTAATACATACATGACTATTTACTCTTTCCAAATGACCACACATTTTAAGTGATTGTAACAGGGGCCATTTGATAAAAATAGAATAAATTACGAAGTCAGTAATATTTACTACAATGAAATATCATCCTTTCTTATGAATGTGTCTTAACATTTTATCATAATGCCAACCTACATTAGTAGATGATTCACAGAATCTCATTTGAGCTCAAATAACTATTTGGAATAGAATTTATTAGTCAGAGATTTTTGTTGCAAGAAATAGAAGTTATTAAAAATTATCTATTATGGAGAATCTTTAAGAGGCCTACAAATTTAACCCAGGGTTGAGGCTCTCAGAACCACACCTACCCTAATCCCCAGAACTGGCACAGTGAAGAGATTGCCTTTGGGTCAGTGGTCAATGAGGGTGAAAGGCCAAGAATCCAAGATTACTGTCACCATCATGGTTTTTCGGACCATTTAATGTCTGTGTCAAGACCTCAACCTTTGAAGCAAACTATGATATCTTTATAATCCATGGTAGCATATGATTGTACAAATTACACAAATGTTCTCCTATTGACATTCTTTTTTTGGGTCTATTCACTTGCTCTGTATTCTGCCTTCCTGATTATTTTAAGCTACTCCATCTCCTAATCAGGAGACTTCTCAGGAAAAGGGGGTTATGACTAACTGTTGGGAATGATATGACTTATTTTGGGGGTTCCTGACTTTGATAGGGTATAAGGTCCTGGGTTAAGAGCTGCGAAGAGCCAGAAACAATGTGAAGGTACTATGGTTTGTGGGGAGCAGTGTCTAAAAGGAAGAGAAAGAAAGGTGGGAGTAAATTAAAAAAGAAAATTTTATCTAGATTTTTCTTATAGAAAATATCTCTACAGCACTGAAATTATCTCATGTCACATATGATATAATTTAATACAAACAATTATTCTTTTTTTTGTCTTTTTGAGACAGGATTTCACTATGTAGTTCAGGTTGGCCTTGAACTCACGTTGTAGCTTAGGCTGGTCTTGAACTTGTACCATCCTCTTGCCTCAGCCTCCCAAGTGCTGGGATTACAGGTGCTTGTGCTGCTATACCTGGCTAAAACAATTCTTCTTTTATTTTTGACTATTCATTCATGACTTTATTTGTATGCAAACTTGACCCTATATTAAACTTCCTACCCTTCATCCCTCACCAACGTGCCCTCCAGAGGAATGGTTTACAAACCTCCTTGGTCATCAGGTTCAGATCTATGAAACCAGAATCTCTGGGGTATGAACCCAAGGATCCATTTTTTTTAAAAAAGGGAATAAAACAAAACCAAACAGTGAGAACAATATTAAATTTCAAAAACAAGACAGAAGGAAATCCCCAATAGTTGCTATATTGCATATTGTTATCCTGTAAATAGATGCTCAGACTACCTGCTTTAGGTCTGCAGAGTCAATCAAACAGTACAAGCATGAAGTTATACTGTTTCTTTAAACTTTAGTAGCTATCATCTCAGCCTGTGTCCCTACAAATCAACTGGGTGCTTAACAAGGGGAAGCCAGGCTCTTCTTGTCACCCGGCCCACACACTGGCTGGCTTAAGGAGGAGGGTTGGCTCCTTGGTTCTCCTCCTGACTCACATGTCAGCCTGTGGCTCACAGGATGGGGTTGACATTTTGGTTCTCTTTCTGGCCCAGGTGGCTGCCACTGGCTCATGGGAGGGGGTTGGCTTCTTGGTTCTTCTGAAACAATTATTCTTAAATGTTGCTTTAGCTTTAGATTAGAGATCTCATTTTGGGCTTATTTTTAACAGACATGACAAAATAATTCAGGACTGTATTAATTTGTAAATAGGAATAATTTAAAACAGGCACTTCTTGATTACAGTTTCATCAATTGTGCTTCATGAAATGTTTTTCTTTATGAGTCATCCATATTTGTCAATTTATTGGATGATTTCTACCAAGGTTGGGATGGTTCGCAGTGATCTTGGCAAGACATTTCTACTATTTTTTTTTTTATCAGTGGAAATCACAAAGTTCCCTTCCCACTATGCTGGGCCAAAGCAGGTGATCCTGAATCTGCTCCCTCCCTTTTTACATCCTCCAACCAAGAATTCTCATATGACCCTCTTTTCTCTCCACTCTCCTCCTCTGCTTTCCTCCTCTCCTCCTTTCCCTTCCCCTCCCTTCCTTGTTCCTCTTCCCATTTGAACATTTTCTTCCTGCTTCCCAATATCTAACATCCAGTTTTTATGCTTTCCGTTTCTCACGGTAGAGAAACAATGTGATGTTTCTCTTCTCTTCTTTCTCTTCTCTCTTCTCTTCTTTCTCTTCTCTTCTCTTCTCTTCTCTTCTCTTCTCTTC
>PVJX010043895.1:0-13448 GCA_004027295.1 Dolichotis patagonum
AAAAAAAAAAAAAAAATCTATATCGGTGCTAGAAAATGAGAACAGATGCCTGGAAAATGAAACAAAATGGAATCAGGTTGATGAAGAAACAAGGTTAGAGAAAACCTCAGGCTAAAACCCAGGTAAGAGAAAATTGTAGGGGTTGAAGGAATTTCAGTGATTACCTAAGCCCAGAGTCAACACATTCTTGAAATAGCTCCATCAGTAGGGCATCTTACTCCATCTCCCCTCCCACTTACCCTGAGTGGCGGGGCTTAGCAGCAGAATGTGTCCCCTGATAAAATCGGTGAAACCTTCTCTGGGGGGTGAATGACCTGCCTCAGGGGGTTTCTATGCCTTGTAAAAGCTGAGCAGAGTTGGGCCGACCCCCCTGGAAGTCCCAAGCAGGCACAGAGGATGCAAATGGGGACATATGTTTAATGATATTCATGGGACCCACTCCAAGTGAAAGCCCTCTTGATTTTGGCAACTAGCAGAGAGTCCCCACTCTTCTTGGCTTTTTTCTACTGAGCGTGAAATGTGGCAGTCGGAATGCCCTGCCAACCTGGCACAGTGCACAGTTAGGCCTAACTTCAGGGGAGGGGAGGCAGGCATGGCACCCTTCAGAGGGACTGTAGTCCTCTGCTAAATAGGAGTGGGCAAAATCTTTGTCATGTCTGATTAAGATAAAATTAAAGGGCAAAGTCACAGCATCAAAAAACGAGCAAAGAAAACCATGTGAACAAATTTGAAAAGTCTACGTGAAAGGTAAAGATTTCTAGAACATACAAATGATTGCTTTGGATGGATAAGGGACTCTCCAGTCTGTGTAGGCCAATAACTGTAGACAAGACTGGGAGGTAGTCAAGACTGGTTTTAAAATGACTCAAATCCCAGGTAGTTTTAGAGGAGAGTCTTTCATGCTCTCTGTAGGAACTTTTACAGCAAAAGACTGAAAGAAAAATTTGAAAGCTATTCAAAGAAGATGCCTTATTGAATTTGACTGGAAGATACATAAGTTAGTTTGAAAGAAAAAATAGTTAAGACTGCCAGAAAAAATTGTATTTTATTTATGTATGTATTTATTTAATTTTGTCTGTTTGAGACAGGGTTTCACTTTGCAGTTCAGGCTGATCTTGAACTCACTTTGTAGCCCAGGCTGGTCTTGAACTCACAGCGATCCTCCTGCCTCAGCCTCCTGAGTGCTGTGATTACAGGGGTATACCCCATGCCTGGTAAGAAAAGTTTTAAAAATTACATAATCAAAATGTAATATAATGCTATGATAAATGAAGCAGTCTAGCATTGTTATAAGAGTTGAAAAGCATAGGTAAAAACCAAAATTGGGAAATAGATGATATATGAAAACTTAATTTATAAGAAAGGTAGTTTTTTTTAAGTCAGTGGATAAATATTTGTCAGTTCTATAAATAAGGCAGTTGGTTACTCCTCTAGAAAGAAAAAGATACTCTCCAATTTACAACAGAGATATACACAAATAATTCTAGATTATTTAAAAGTTCAACTTCCTGTACATGTGTTGTCATTCTCTTGCTGTAAGGTACTCATGCTGCCACAGGGCTCTGCCAGCAAGAAACCTTTGCAGGATGCAGCCTTTGGCTGAGGGTCCTCTTGTCATTATAAGTTAATACAAATCTTTCTAAATATCACACAATACCTAGAAACTATAAAGAGCATGACTCGCCATGTTTGCTGCTTAAAAACTTAAAATTCAGCGACAGACATGTCATGAGCAAAATTAAAGTGGGGCAATATTTTCAATATATTTAATGATAAATCAATAGTGTTTCTTCTCACTGATTTTTAAGAATAGGGGTAAAAAATCTCCAGGAGAAAAAAGGAAGAACATAATATGAATGGACTATCCAAAGAAGAAGTATAAATGAGCAGTGAACATATAAAGAGATGCTCGTGCTCACCAGAAAAGAAAAATTGTAAGAGGAAAGAAAATTTGTAACCCTACAGGCATGCAAAATTAAGAGAGGGCTGATATCTAGAGTCTTGGATATTTTTCTCATTGTTCAGACAAAATGTCCAACACCCAAAAGTTAAGAGAGCAAAGATTTATTCTGGTTCACAGTTTGTAGAGGTTTCAGTCCATGGTTGACAGGCTCCAAGGCAGGTTGGCACGGCAGAGGGGCATCACAGAGGGGAAGCAGTCCATGGTGGGGCAGGCAAGAGGCACCATCAGCAAGCAATATAAATGTTCATTTATACTCCATCCGGGTGACAAGCCTATAGATTGGTGGCACCCATACCTAGAGTGGGGATTCCATTATCCACACCCTTAACCCCAGTTTCACACCCCTAATCCACATTCACACACCCTAATCCAGCTACCTTTAAAACTCCTCACCTAGCAGCACACTGGGCTTTGGGGGGGCATCTAAGTAAAGCCGTAACATCTAGTGTTGGCACAGTTGTGTGGAGATATACGTTCTCGTAAGCTATTGGTGGGAATAACATCATTACAGGTTTTTCTGTAAGACCTTTTGGTAATATTTGTGCTCCTTTGGCATAGAGGACATTTCCTTTTAAGAGCATAAAGAAATATGTTAAAAAATCATACTTTTGCAGGGTGCCCTACCACTGAGCTACACCACCAGCTCCTTTACAATATTTTTAGCAGTGAGAAGTTAAAAACAGTAAATATCCACTAATAGAGAAATAGTTAAATTTTGATATATCTTAATATGGGATGCTATGCAAAATTTCTAAGAAATCTGTGTATACTGATATAGAAATACCTGCAACACAAATCAGGAAATTTTGTGAAAATCCAAGTTATTTATTTATTTTTGTCTTTTTGAGGCAGGATTTCTCTGTGCAGTTCATGCTGGCCTTGAGCTCACTTTGTAGCCCAGGCTGGTCTCAAACTCGCAATGATTTTCCTGCCTCAGCCTCTCAATTGCTGGGATTGCGGGTGTGCATTACCAAGCCTGGCATCCAAATTGTGTTCAATCTCTATATTTTGATCTCAATATGTTTAAATGTAGAAATCCTAACTATATTTTTGTATATGTGTGTTTATGTAAATAAACTGAAAAAGATCCAAAAAGATACTTAACAAATTGTTAGTGAGAAAGCAAGTAGAATTAGTGTGGGTGGCAGGTGCTAAAAAGGGATTTTATTTTCTACTCTATAGGTAACTCCAATGTTTATAAAGTAACTTTTTAAAATAATAAATATATATTTATGCGTTGATTCAAGTTGTAAAACAATATATGTAAACCATCATCTGAAAAAAGGTAAGAAATGGTAGTTGGGAAGTTGTGTGAAACCTGACTTTCACATTTCCATCCTGTCTGATCTGTACTACTTTATTTCCCTAATAAAAAAGTGTATTTGTGTATTGCTTGTGTACCTTTAAACATGAATCATTAAAAATATATAAGTCCAACAGATGAGATGGATTGCTACGTGACAAAATAAAAGCAAACTGCAGAATAATGTCTACAGTGAGATGGCCCCAAGAGAAAGCGGCCTAGAAATTTACACAATGGATGCAAACAAGGTATTCCTCACTATTCATGTAATTCTCAGGGCAAAAACGGTCCAATGACAATCACGCGTGGAGGAAGTCAGAGCCTGCTCTTCGGCCACTCTGATTGCAGCAGACCCAGTTTCCAGCGGGGGCTGCTCTGCAGTCCTGGAATCCCAGTGGGGAGCCAGAGCTCCCAGCCTTTACCAGGTGACTCTGCACCCTGGTCCCAGCTCGGGGCGCAGGACTGGGGCTCTGCGTGGAGTTAACCTGTGACCGGGCCTGCAGACTCCGGTCACCTGCTGAGGAGCGGGGAAGGCTCTCTTGGTACAGGAGGGAGCCCAAATCCAGCTGGCGCTGCGTCCGAGATCAGTGTTCTGGGAGACACAGCGATTCTTGCTCCCCACTCCCTCCAGTTCCTGGTTCCTGGTCCTCGGCAGCGCTCCACTGCATGAGGTCTGCTGTGACCCACTGTGAATTTCCCTCCTTGCTGCTGCTGGCAATGCTAGCCTTTGCCGTCTGACCGTGGGGATGTGTTCCCCTAACGTGGGTTGTCACGTTTCCTGGCTCCTGTGCTATTAAACGGACTATATATATATATATATATATATATATATATATATTGCATGTGCCTGTATTTGAGACAATTTCAAAGTTGAAATAATGGAACTATTCCTATGCTTAATAACAGCAAAGGTCTATGTGTAGGCTATTTTCAGGCTAGCATTTTTTTTTCTTGTGTACCAAAGTAGTAAATAACATTTTACTATTCCTGCTACAGTCTTCCTGGGATATTACCTTTACATGCTCAAATACAAGGGTATGCAAGCATGCTCCCCTTCTCACCCCAAGTTCTCTTCTGGAAGTTGTTTCAGGATTGTGTTCCTATGAGAACCCTCAATTACTGCATCGGAGGCAAAAAGTGTGTTTTGCCAAGGCTAATTAGTCTGAAACATCCTCAGTTTTGGAGGTTTATGGAGATCACCTGATTAAATCATAGACTGTCATAGAGAAATGTAACACTGTTTTAGTCGTTACTTTTGAGGGAGCATTAGATTCACTGTGGACAAGACTAACAAAAATTACTTAAGCAGAAATAAATGGTACATTGTTGAGATATCACAAGCTTATCACTGTGAGAAATTCAAAAGGTAATCAATGATATAGTAAGAAAAACAAATGAAGGCTGTGATTCCAGCACTTGGGAGGCTGAGGCAGGAGGATTGCTGCAAGTTCAAGGCCAGCCAGGGCTACATAGTGAGTTCATGGTCAGCCTGCACTACATAGTGAGAGCTTGTCTCAAAAACAAACAAACAAACAAACAAACAGATGAAGGATAGATATAAAACTAAATTTATATTCCAATCAAAATTTTATTTTAAATAATTATATTTTATATAAAAAAATGCTTAAAACAAGTATTAGTGGTACTCATCTCAGTATTCATTCCATTCTTCTTTGGATACAGTTTTTCACATAAATAATGAATTCTTTTTGCAACCAGAAATTAGTTAATAAAATTAACATAAATTTTGCAGAGTTTGTAAGATTTCTGCATCTCTGATAAATAGGACAATGTATAACTTTTACACAACTGAAAATATGGTTTTATTTATCTATTATGATTTAAATATGCAAAGTTATATACTTTATATTCTGTTAGATGTCTTGTTACTATGGAAACATTCAGGTTAATAATAATGTTACAGAAAAATAATCTGTACTTAATTTATATGTAAGGTTTGTTTTTAAGAATGTTGACATGTAGTATTTTAAGCGTTTCCCCACACTTGTACTGAACACAAAGTATTATTATTAAAATTGAACAATCACTGATATTTTCTTTTCAGAAAGTTACTGCATACCAAATGAATGCTTAATATTTAATTGGTCAGTGATTTTTTTGGTTTATATTTCTAATATGAATATGTGTTTCAAAATAAACCAAGTAGTGTGTCATTTTTGATTTAGATTAAGATGATTTCAAAAATAAGCATTTTTCTGAATTCCTCATTACAGACCAAAATGAGTTAAAAATTTATTTTAGAAATACTTGAAGAAAAACTGTGATGCGCTCAAATCAAACCAATTTTGAAACTGACTTAGGAACTAGATGCATTTTGTGGTGGGTATTGTCAAGAGGACGGGGACGATGCCGTACAGCAGAAGGTAGGTGCTGGTAAGGGGTGGGTGGCCAGCCCCGGAGATGCACATGGGTCACGACCATCATCCTGCAGGGCTGCTCATCTGTTGGGGGCCGTGTGGAAGGGCTGAGATGGTGACCACACCATCTGCCTGTACTGGGAAAGCTCATATTCAGTCTCTGAAGACAAGATACCGAAACAGTGGCAGAGCCGAATCTCACTCAGAATTCAACGCAATAAACTGCCAACCTTAGAGATAAGATACTTCTAACTAGCAAGATTTACTTCTTGAATGTCTTTGTTCTAACTTCTCAAGGTCTCGCCCAATTTCCCACCTTAATCTCAGCCCTTCCCTGTACTTTGTGGTACAGCCCCTAAATTGGTTTAAAAACCTGCAATTCTGTTGAAAACCCAATAAATACTGGGAGTTCAGAGCAGCTTTTGTTTTAGCTTTAAGAAAGTTCTGACCAGTCTGGACCCACAAACCATACTACGTTGTCTCTTTTATTTAAACCTTCTCCATACACACATTTTAGGAGACCTGAGGCCTGATCTATTCCCAATACTCATCCTTGTGTTTTTGTTCACTTTGCTTTTCGGTGTGGAACAACTTTTCCTTCCCTGTGATCCTTTTTCCTGGGTACCCCACCTGTCCAATCCCCAAGACCATTACCCCGACCCCACAGGAAACTTTCTCCTCTGGGACTTCTTCCCACCACGAGCTTCTGCTTTCTTTTCCTCTGACATAGTGACCATCTTAACAGGAGGCACCGAAGGCTCAAGGAGTCTGCAGGGAGGAGACCATGATGTGACCCTGGCTGTTCACTCCTAGAGGTGTCTACAGAGCATCTCATATGGGGTCTAGGCCTGTGACATTTCGCTGGGGTGATTTTGACAGTCAGTTTGATATCACCACCCAGATGCAGCTGTTTCCACTTTGGTGAATTTGAAGCACTTTGGCATCGCATCTTCTGAAGCAGGGATATTTTAATGAGATGTTTGGATAAAGCTTTATCCTGGTATTCTCTCTCTCTTTTTTTTTAGCAGTTGGGTTATGAGGTAATGTGCAAAATGAGTCACTCTGCCCCATCCTCAGATAAATATCTCAGTTTTTACCTCTGCCATTAGATAGCACGGTGGCCCATGAAGCATGATCAGAGATGGGAGGAACAAACAGAGGTGTCTGGCAGAAACACAGTCACAAAATCTGTTTTCCACACTGGATTTGCTTGGAAAGGACCCCTGGTCATTCCAAGCAGTATCACTACTCCTCTCTGATAGTTCATTTGTATCTTGAGCGAGCCACATAAAAACTCATTTCTCCTGTCTGAGTTACTTTCCTCGGTGCTGGACCTCAAGGTCCAATGGACACAGTTTAAGAGAGAGAAAGCTTATTTTGGCTCATAGTTTATAGAGGTTTCAGTCCAAGGTGGGAAGGTGGGGGGCTGGGCCTGGGCAGAGCAAAGCAGCGCACCTCATGGTGTCCAGGAAGCAGAGAGAAGGGAGGAACTGGGGAGGGAGGTACACCCTTCCAGACCATGCCCAGGGGACCCACTCTCTGCCCAGGCCCCTTCTCCTAACAGGAAGTCAGGCCCCACCATGCAATTACCTTCCCCCAAAGCCCCACTACTGGCACGTGAGGCTCTTGGAGGAACACCGAGACATAAACCATAACAACAACCCTAAAGCCAAAGGCAGCGCAGAGAACACTGGTCCTTAGATATGATTCTTTGTTGTTTAGACTGCACAACAGTGTTCATTTAAATCTTGGACTTTTCAATTATAAAGGTAATCAAGTATAATTAGTATTATAAAGCTTTATTGCTAATGATGTTAGAAGGACAGTGATATTATTTCTTTAGAAGCTTACCCCATTCTTTCAGATGATGAGAAAAAGTTTTTCCAGTTTACAAAGTAATGCAAACCCATAAACCAAACCGACAAAATACACTCGATGAAGTGAGTCGAGGGCCAATCTGGCACAATCCCTGTCGCCTGAGAGCAGAGAAAGGTGAAGGGATGGCTCGTGCGGGGCTTGGGGAGGCTCATCCGCTGCAAACCGAGGTGACCCACCCCGCACAGGCCGGGCCGCACAAATGTGTCGATGCTGAAGCTGCCTGGGCCTCATGGACACGTCCAGTCCCCATGGGCCGCATGGACACGTCCAGTCCCCATGGGCCGCATGGACACGTCCAGTCCCCATGGAGCCTGTAGGCCACACGGGTCCTCTTGATCCGCCCACCACAGTCTGATTTCCCCAACGCCTCTCCCCTCTTGTCTTCTTTGGCTTCTGCATTTCCTAGAGGATGCTGGGATCCCAAAGGAGCACAGCACCCACGTCGAGATGGCCACTTCTGGGCTCCCAACCCCACTGGACTCCAGATCACTGCTTGTCTATGGTTATTTACCCTTCACTACCAGAGTGCTCTGCAAAAGCAGCTTCCTCAGCTTCTGCCTGCCCGCCTGGCCTAGGAGGGCTCCACGGGGTGTGCTGGCCTGCACTTCCGGTGTCTGGGCTCTGCACCTCCTTAGCCAGATTGTGTCAACACCCTGTGGCCCTGTGTCTCACCGCAGAAGGCACGGGCGATGGTAAGGCAGGCGGGCCCGCAGCAGGCGGACCACTCTCCACCCAGCCGGTGGTTGGGAAGAGTCGCTGGGAAGCATGGATTGTGGATTCAGCCCACACAAAGTCCCCAGAACTGTGTCCAGACTTGGGCAAACCTTTGAGGCATAGTAATGATTTTAAAAAGCAAAAGAGCAAAAGAAAGACGAGCACGCTCAGGGACAGCTTGGCGGTAGTCATGGTCTTCACCTCCCCATTTGCTGTGCGCTGCGTGTGACTCCTACATAACCAGGCCTCAGCTCCCGTGGCCTCCTTTGTTCAGCTAGGACTGTCCTGCACACGACCCCAGGTTTCCCCGCCTCTGCACGGAGGCCACCAAGCCTGAGCCTCCTTCTCACGCACCCATCCCAGCTCCAGGATGGCAGCGGCTGCGTGGCAGTCGTGGCAAGTGGCTGAAAGGGAGGACAGTGGTGGTGGTGGTGTTTCCATCGAAGCCGCGAGCGCTGTCTCTAGGTACTTTTAGTCGCTACTGCTCGGTTCCTGAATGATATCTAAATGAATGTCACTGTGTGCAATTGTACTGCATCTAGAAAGAAATTAAAATACAGCAGACAAGAGAACCTTCTCCTAGATGGGGAGCTGGAAGTCAGAATCAGGACGACAAAGTATAAAGATGCACAGGTTTTCCGCAGAAAGACTGGAAACCGAGTGAGTAACCGTCTCTTCTCCAGTCTATATCAGGGTACAAACTCATTTAAATTACCGACGACAAGCTTCAGTGTGCTTCAGGAGCCCTGCAGTTTATTCCGAGACCTTGAGGAAACCGCTGGATCCTGTCAAGCACGGGCCGAGGCCTGGAAATGAACACATGGGCACTGCTTCCAATCACACACAGGCCGGCGATTTTGGCACATTTCTGCGTCAGGGAGAAGCCTAAAGGGAAACACCTGTATGCACAGCTCTGTTAATTCACTTTCAGAAAATTCGTTGGCTGCTGATTTAGTGAAAAGGTATGTAGTGCAGAAAAGCGTCTACCTAGTTTATATATATATTTTTTCTCTAAGAAGGTTTATCCTGAGCTTATATTTGGGGAGGTTAAACCTTACAACAGCTGCATAGCCATATTTACGGCAGCAGTTATCAAAACCATGGTTAACAACTTCCACAAGTCTTGTGAAGCAAACTATGTCATACATTCTCAGTGCTTTTAAACGATATTGTTCTAGACCTATGGTGTGAGAGGGAAATATTCATGTAACCATATACAGAGGAGGAATCCAATGTAAATGAAAGTCACGCCTAGTGTCCAGATTTTGGTTCCCAATCCGGTCTTCAATAACAAGAACCAGACTCGCTGGAGAAGCCCTTCAGGCTGGGGTGAGAAATGTCCAGGTGAGCCTAGAGCTCTGGGAACACAGAAAGTAGAGATGCCCGGAAAACAGAAGAACAGGAAGCTGACAAAGAGTGCAAGAAGCCAGCCTGAGGGGACTCCCAGTGGCCAAACTGGAGCAACCTAGCATCAGAGTTTTGAAAATGTAGTAATAGATTACAATGCAAAATGAAAGTGTCCATGAGTCTCTCTAATCTAAATAATTGATTGAAAATATTACCAAATGGAAAAAAGACAACTATACAGAAAAATCCCAAGTGATTTCTTGCGTAGTTCCCACGGAAGGAGGTGAGTACAGCTCTCTAGCCGCCACAAGCTTTGCCTAGTTAATTCCTTCCGAAGATTACCAACTGGGAAAAGGGGCAGGAATAGCTCTGAGGTGGAGAAACGTAGGAAACATTACCTTGATCGTGGAGCAAGGACATCAAGTATGATAAGTCACGTTGATCATGCGAGTACTTCATGTCCTGTGAAGAGGGCAGCGCTTTCCGTCCCCGAAAGCCACAACCCCAAGCTGATCACGAGGAAGACGGAAGCCTGAGGAAAACTGAGGGGGAGTCAGCAAAATACCTGACGGCCCTCTTCAAACATGCCCAAGTTCTCAAAAATAAGGCACATCCAAGAAACGTCACAGCCAAGAGGAGGAGACTGACTGTACTGAGTTGCCCTGAGTAGGATAATCAAAAAGAAAGAGGATTCTGGGTAAAGACTGAAGACATTTGACAAAACTATGACTGTTGGTTAATAATAACATATTTATTTTTGTTTTTTCGTTGTGATAAACAGGGCATACTAATGTTAGTAGTTAACATAGGAATTTGGTACAGGGTACCTGGAACTCTCCTCTTTGTAAATTTTCTGTAAGTCTAAAACCATAATAAAATTATGAATTTTTCTTGGGAAGAAACAAAAAATTCAAATATCGAAAACCAGTAAGCGTTAACATGTTTGCTTTCAGTCAATGCTTTACTAAGTAATAAAAGTTTGCATTATACTACGATTCTATTTACGACCTCATTACTGGATTGTGTAATACGCTTCAGTTTAGTGTACGACCCATATATTTTGAGGGCTGAACAATCATATGATAATAAAAAGTTATTATTCTTGGCGGATCTTTACCTCTACCCAACCCCGTTCCCCACCGCTCTGCTCAGGTATCTCAGGCATTCTGAAGCTTCCAACCATCAGGCCTTTAATTATGCTGTGTTTTTGTTTAAAACATACTTCCATGATAGGAATACGTTTTTCTGATTATCATACTTATTCCCACTTTCTCATGTGGTTGACTACAACTATATGGTTCAGAAGCAGCGTTAGGTGTTAAATCTTCTCTGACCATAGCGAGGGATTATGTTTTATGCAAATTCAAAATAGTGAAAAAGGAACTTATTTCTAAAGTCTCTATTTATGCATAATATTTGAGATGATGTTAGTTCTTCCAATTAAAGAATTGATGAAGAATCAATTTAAAAACTAGTGGAGCAGATGCATTTTAAGCTGTTTTCACTACGACCACATGGTGGCGCCGTGTCGGCTGGTGAACGTAAAGCTGGCAAACTTGGATTAGTCTTAATTGCTGAGAACTGTTTGATCTCATCAAATGCGGTGCGTGCCCGATTCTGTCCTCCAGTTCACAGGTGGGAGAACTGCAATCCAGATATTTAAATTATTACTTCTGGTCCACACAGAAGTCTGCTACTGAGCCAGGAATACATTATACTTCCTGTCATTTGGTTCTGTGAAACCCTCTATCTCCTTCTCTTGCTTTTCACACACGCGCGCGCGCGCACACACACACACACACACACACACAGAAATACATATATAAATTTCTATCAAATATATATATAAATTTCTGTCATAAATTCCCTTGGAGAGAAAAATGGAGAGAAAATTACACAGTAATATCACACAAAATTGATGCATATTGACAAATAACTAAAATATATTTATTAAAATCTTGACTAAGTATAATTAGCTTTCTCTGTGTCCTTTAAAGTTGCTCTCTGTAGCTTTCCCTTAGCAAAATTTTTGCAGCAAAACTTCGGAACCACTGGAAGAATGCATTTCAATTATATAAACTGATTTGGAAGTATTCTCACAAAGCATTAAGTGAAAGTATCAAGAGCAAAAATGATAATTTTAGAATTTACAAATCAAATGACAAAATTAGAGTGTCTTGTATAGTATGTATATAAATGCACATATCTGTATAGAAATACTTGAGTAGTGAAAAGCATGAAATATTATTAAACCCTGAAGATGAGTGGTTTTTGTAGGGGAAGAAAAGAGGCCACATGAAAGGGAAAGCGGAATAGAATGAAGAAAAAGCTAGTGAAAACAGCAAGACAGTTGTACACACACAATTCCTTTATATTATCGTCTTTATTATATAAGATTATGTTATGTGAGTGTATATGTAAATATACATTCTTGGTTCTACAGACACTGTACATTAGGAGGAAAGGAATATAAAAATCTACATGAAGCTGATGGAGATGACATTTAAGGTAGCAAGAAGCTAATATAAAAAAGTGGAGAAAAGAAAAATCCCCGCAAAGTAATGAAAAGAGGAAAACAACGACCTCAAAGAAAAACAGCGAACCAAGTCCACAAATGACAGCTTCCATAACGGGAGACACATGGCTGGTGCACATCTGTAAATATGCTTATTCTTATCTCCAGTAAGGGGTGCAGATGGAAGCCACAATGCAATGCTCTCTCGAATTTGTCCCATTGGCAAACTCTTAGTGCACTCCAGGGCCACGTTCGACAAGGACGAGAAAGGAATGGTATTTTTTCAGTACCGTGGTTGAAGGCATGAAGTGGGACTATTCCTTTTGGATGTGGTTTGCCAATATGTGATGAGATCCAAGAACCCACACCGTGACCCCACCCTCACGCCCCCCACCCCGAGGCAGAGGCCCGCTGGGGCCCGTAGGGACAGGGTTACTAGCATGCACACAGCCCTGTGGTCCACAAAAGTCGGAACTGGAGACACCCTTGGTGGACATCAGTAGTAGAACTGCTAAGTGGTGACATAACCAATCAATAAATTATTGCATGGTTAGATAAATGAATGAATTTGAAGTTCCCAAATAATATGAATGAATTCACACAAAATAATATTGTGGACAAAGAGCACACAGCTGAAGGATACATGCAGTGTACATACATGTTTATGTGAAATTCTAAGATGCACAAGTTATATACACAGGCAGTCATAATTTTGGAATACATATATGTGTTGTAAGATATAAATAAATGTCTGGAAATTGTAAATATTAAATTGAGGGTAGCAAATACTTCTGAATAGAAGAAACAAAAATTTAACCAGGGAAAGGTATACAGTAGTTCTAGTATGATTGGTAATTTAACTTTTTATCCAAATGGCATATACTCATATAATTTATTACCATATTTACATTATATTTCTTATACTGATTCCATTAGTATATTTATTATGGTTGCATTATTTACTGCTGCTATTTTAAGGCATTTTAAAAAAGATTCTCAACCCCTCATAAGAGAGATACTTTTCAAGATGACAGTGGGAAAACATTTCACCTATCAGAATGCTAAAAATAAACATTTTATTTATTTATTTATTTATTTATTTATTTTTGAGACAGGGTCTCGCTATGCAGTTCAGGCTGGCCTTGAGCTCTCTTTGTAGCCCAGGCTGGCCTGAAACTCACAGTGATCCTCCTGCCTCATCCTCCCAAGTGCTGGGATTACAGGCATGCACCACCACACCTGGCTTAAAATGAACATTTTAATAAACTTCTTTGGCCAGGACTAGGGCACAAGCACTCTTGGTAACGGTAGCTAGCCAACTACATGTGTAGAACTTGTACCTATAGCTGA
>PVJX010043896.1:0-13455 GCA_004027295.1 Dolichotis patagonum
ATTGTTTTTTAAGATATTTCCTAGTAAGTTAGAGTTCTTTGGCTTGATGGTTTTTATAAAAAACATTTGTGTTGCTATAGTTACTGAATTCTTACATGTCTGGAAATGTTTGCTTGCTGTTTTAGCACTGAAAAAAATTTTACCTAATAAACAATTCCTAGAGCACAATTTCTTTCACTAGGAGGTTAAAGACAGTGTTGCACGTTTTTCTCTGACAGTGTTCTGCTCTGGAGATAAATATATGGAAGTCAGCATGGTTTATTTTGCTAGCAACAGTGACAAATAATTGTTCCAAAAGTTAATGGTTTTTTTTTCTTTAATGTCTAGCAACTTTACCAAGACATGTGTTGATACTGATAATTTGTAATCAGCAGATAAAATTCCACATAAACTGTTATCAGGGGAAAATTAATTATCACCTTAACATTCCATCTTAAACTTTAATCATTAAAATTATAATGTTTAAGTTTAAATTTTATATTGATGAAAATGCAAAATATTGTGTACTGGAAAGAGTTTGTCTTGGTTTCACACGTAAGTTACACCACATAGGTGCTTCAGGGCCGGCGACTCCTTCTCGTCTATTTAATAAACTGTATAATCTTGTATCTTTGTTCATTCCCTTAGTCCAAGTACTTTCCCCACACGGGGTTAATGATGCATCTTTAAAGAGTATGGTGGCCGCCGTTCAGTCCTCAGAAGGGCAAAGTGTAGTTCAGGTTCTTAATGTCACAAACGAGCAAAGATGTCTTGTGTGGTGGCTCACGCCTGGGATGCCGGCACTCGGAAGCTGAGGCAGAAAGATCACAGGTTCAAGCCCAGTCTGAACAACTTCATGGTTTAGGAGACTGCATCAAAAAACAAAACAAAACAGGAACACTTTTTTTAAAGAGTGGGACTTTAGATCAATGCAAAGTCTCTGAGTTCAATCCCCAGTACTGCCAAAAAAGAGGAGAGGAAGAGGAAGAAAAGAGCGAAGACAAAGGGGAAGAATACTTTCAAGTTATTCATTTAATATTATATAATTTTTTTAAAAATTCACTACCACATACTAACGGGGTTCAGTGTAGTTCTTCTGGGTTGCACACAGTGTGCACCTTCTCTGCCCTCTAACCTACACCCTCCCCAACCTCTAGCATCACTGTTTTACCTTCAGCAAAATGGTTTTTGACGTCCACTCATGACCGAGAACACGTGGTGGGTGTTCTTCTGTGTCTGCTTATTTCACTTAACTAATGCCTCAGTTATATCCATTTTATTGCAGATGATTGTGTGAGTACGCCTCAGCAGAGCTCCACTAGACATACACAGCACACCTTCTCTGTGCAGTCATCTGTCGCTGGACACTTAGGCTGACTCCGTGTCTTAGTCACTGTCAGTAACACTGCAGCAAATTTATGAGCACACAGGTGCTTCCTGGGAGCGCCAATCTCATCTCCTTTAGCTGTAAACCTACAAGAGGGATGGCTGAGTCTTTTGGTAGATCTAATTTTAGGGACTGAATAACATTTTTAATTTGTCTTCTTTGGTTTTCCAAAAATTTGGACCTACTGTTATACACACTTAATCAAACACACATTTCCCTCCATGTGTCCAGGGTGTCCTACAGAGCATCTTACAGGACACAACAGGCAGACACTGGCTGTGCCCACGATGCCGCCGGAAAGGCAGGAAGTGAAGGAGGTGGCGAGTCTGTGCTCTCACCTTCTCGTGCTGACATTTTTCTATGTCGTTTGCTTCACCACTCAATCCCCTAGCTCGCTGACTTTCTCCAGAGAATATAATATATGGAACAGGAGTTGGAGTTTTTAATTTCTTTTAAAGAACTGTCATTGTTTTCCTTACACTAATATCACAAGCATGACCTACAGAATTACAAGGAAATGATCAATTTTAACCTATTAGAATTTAAAGCAAGCATGAAAATAACAAATTGTGGTAGCATATTCTGTTACTCTAATAGCACTGCTGTTCCATAACTGTTAGGAAAGAACGTCTGTGTAGAGTGGAATTTAAAGTATGGTGTCTTCTCTGATACCTTCCTCCACCTGAGGCTCAGTCTACTTCAGAGCCGTATACTGTAAAACAAAGGACTGAAAAGCAGATTGAGTAAATTGTGCTTTGAGTCAGTTTAATGTCATAAGAGGATAGATACCTTAGAACTCTTCACAGTTTCACTTCTCTAAGATGCTCACCTGCCGTTCTTTATTAATAGCGTCATATAGAGTCAGTTCTTATTTGCTAGGATCTCGGAAGAGTTTTTCTCAAATAGGAAAAGTAGGCACAGTGTAGAAAGAAAGTTAATTAAACCATCTTTTATTCTCAACATGAAAGATAGGGAAAAAACACATTGTAAGAACGCAAAAGAATTTTCATACAGCCCCTAGGATCAATTCCAAAGAAACAAGTCTTTTCTCAAAGTTAGTTTGAAAGAGAGACAAAGAGATTTCTCCAAAGGTGCAAATAGTCAAACCACTACCTGAAGAAGCTATTTTCCTGGAATAAAATTGTTAAGATCTCTGTGATTTTGTATGTGAAATCTCTGTCGACTTTTTCGGATTAGTTTTATAGCCCACAACAAAGCTTTTAGCAAGTACAATTTGAAAAAGAAGTGCAAAGTTTTACAAATGAAACTGCACAAGTTCTTTATATTAAAACCACGGGGAACAGAAAAGCTCAGGGGAGAGAATAAAAAGACACAATTGCTGAAAAATGTGAACGGTAACAAATAAATAGTTCTGGAGTATTCAAGATATAGATTTTCTCTTTTGACACTGACACTGAATTAACAAAATGTTTCCTAGTTCTTATGGGAACTGCAGGAAAGCATTATTCAAGTTGCCTTAAAGAATAACACATAGAGATGACCAAAGTAAAGTGAAGTTTCACTGAAAAGAGAGATTTATATGCTTTGTTATTTCTTCAGCGTGTGGTGATAGCTGCTTGTCCAATTAAACAGACCCTCAAGCATGTAAAGCAGCTGGCGTCTTGTTCCATTCTTGATAAGCGTACTCCTGCCCCCCAGGTTGTTCTGGGCCACCACTGTCCCCTGGGGGGAAACACCATAGCCACCTTTTGAATTTTATAGCTAACTGGTACATGCTTATTTTGTTTTTCCTTTTGAATGTTTTCCCGGAAGTTACTCCAACTCCCCCAAATTTGGGTAAACTGAGGTGGGATATTTTTCCTGTACCCAGTTCCCTGGCTGTACTTTTTTTCAAACAGTTTAGCCTTAGGCTTGAGCAGTCTTTGAATTACTGGAAACTAAAATAGCAAACATCTCAAAAACACCTGGGATTTATATGTTAAACACTAATTTCAAGGAAAAATGAGAAAAAAAGGAAAAATTACAAACATACATTGGGAATGTGTTCCTGTTTTCATATATTTCAACCATAATCAGTCACTACTTAATTTAGTGACAGTCTTCTCATCTGTAATGCAAGTTAACACCAAATCTTTCATTGAACCCCAACCTGCATGAGCTGCATTCCTTCAGCCTTGGTGCAGCACCTCTAAGTGACCCGCTGGAAAAACCGAAGCCCTCCGCATCCATGTCAGTTATTAGCTCTCCCTAACAGCCTTGCAGATGAAGACTTACCTAAACTGGGCCATTACTGATACCCTTCTTGGCTCCATGAAGGTGTAAGCACCTCCAGCTCATTTATCCTATTGATAAGAGAGGTTGCCTTTCCACTTCAGGCAATTCCTGAGCTCACAAAATGGACAGCAGCTTGGATTCAGGTTGCTTGTAGTTTCAGAAGTTTACTTCCTTAGCAAACTTCTAGCCCTTCACACCTCCCTCACTTGGTGCTCATTGCCCAGCGCCTTTGCTAATTACTTTGCACGAAGTTGCCAAAGACAATAACTCCACAAACTCAGCCATTTTAACCACTTCATTTGGCTTGGCCTTTGTCTTTTTTACAAATATCTGGATAAAATCATTTGTGAGAAATTTAAATCAAGTTAGGAAGCATATCTTGCCCACTTTCTCTAGTTAAAATATCTACCTAGGGCATTTAAACTACATCAGACTATTTCATCTTTTCATAGCTGTTTGCAGAGCACAAGAAATAAGTAATAAATTCATTTAAATTGGCTGCTTGCAAGTCAGTCTCCAAAGGCAGCTGGCCACCATGTCCAAGCATTGTCACTCCTCTCTTGATGGTCCAGAAACTGTCTACACTCTGCTTCTGGTCCTAGGTATGACAACAGAAATCACCTTGGTGCAATATGTAAACAGTGAACAGGTGACATCAAGACACTAAAATCCAGCTTGCTGCCCTGGTAAGTGGCTGTGGTCTGGCAAGCCACGGCCACCCCAGGGCAAGAAGCAAGAAGCAAGGGTATTTCCTGAGATCCACACCATGTTGGAACCTAGGGCACTGAGCAAACCAGCAATCAGCCTGCCGTCTACCGGGGCGCAGGCTGAGAATGAAACATACCATACCATACCCCCCACCATTAGCAAGTGGGATCCAGGGATCTGGGCCTCTCTTGGGAGGTTGACCGTAGATTATGCAGTGAATGGGGGGAATTTCCTTCTACTATCTCTTTGAAGGCAGATATTTTTATCGTCGTTTTGCCTTGTCCTGATTAACGGTATTGCTCTATTCAATATTCTGTTTTGATAAGTTCTATAATATTGTGTATTTCTTTTGATTTTGCTATACCTGATTGAAAAAACAACAATTATGAAGATAACGAGATATATAACGGTGCCTATTACTGTTGTCCCGGTGTTGTTCTGGTCTGCTGTGATGTTCTGTACCAATTTCACTACACTGTCTCAATTGGCTTTATTCCATCCTGTTTTGTTGTATAATATTACCTCCAAGTTACTAAATAATTAAATTTTAAAAAACAATATAACATAAGAAAATAGGGTAATAAAGTACCTCCCAAAACTCCTAACTCCACCAAAGCTGATCATGGGGCATGGATGAGGAGAAACTCAAAAACAAAATAACAAAATTATATAAGGTGATTAAAAAGGAAATAACAACAAAACAGATCAGTAAGGTACTGAGCAAGCTGAAACATGATATAACTAAACAGATAATGGGACTTAAAAAGCAAAAGGAAGAAAAGAAACTGCTCTAAAAGATATAACTGCATGTATGTTTAAGTGTGTAGGCTTGGTGACCATATTACTAAGTTTTTGTTAGATTGTTGAACAGAACTGTTTGCAGCCTCATTGTTTGAATATCCACTTTCTATGCCTTAATTTTGTAACATGAACAACTATTTCTAAGAAGACAATATGTAATTTATCAACCAGTGATTTCTTACTGTTTTTTTTAAAATTCTGTATTTCTACCCTTTTTTCTGTTTTTCTTTTTTTTTTAATCTTTAAATAAAATTTTTTAAAAAGACACTAAAATCCACTTGGAGTTCCACTTCCTCCCAGTGAGCTGCGTGGCATTCTGATAGTGCTGTATTCCACAGGGCTCCCAAGAGATCTACCTGGTCTTTTCTGCTTTCTGGAGTGAGCCCTGTGTCACCTGAGAAGCAGATTTGAACCTGGAGGCTACAGGTCACTCTGCACCAAAACAGTAACTCTGACCTTCCCAGGAAAGCACCTGCCATGCAGGCTCAGGGGAATACTCTCGCCTGAAGCAGTGTCTCGGCCCCTAGATGAAGGCAGCACTCTGCAGTGCCCTGAAAGATGCTTTCTTGAATCACCTTTGTGTCCCCCATAGTAACTAATATAACAAATTACACATGGCAGAAAATAAATACACACCCAGTGAACAGATGGAAGAGTTGAGGAACCATAGTAATTCTTTGATATTTAGAAGCAACCAAGCTGGTACTTTCACTGGTTAAAAAACTTAAGTGGATGATAAAATAGTAGAAGAGCATTCAGTAGCATTAAGTAAATGAAAAGACTAATATTAGTGAGTGTTAAAGTGAAATCTCCTGTGCACTGCATTCTTTTTGTACAGCCTGTTATTTTCAAAGCCAGAGCACACACACACATAGGAAACACGCACCAGACAGGGCCAGCTGTCCTGCTGTCCTTCTATGGACTTGTGTGTCCTGACTGACAAATGTACCCCTTGGAAACACAATTCAAAGCCCATAGATTACAAATGTCATAAAGGTCACTGTGCATTATGGATGCAGCGAGAATCCGTGGCTCCTTGGCTGCCTCCTCATGAAGACAAATAATGTTTTTAAATTTTCTTAATAAGGTTACATTCATCACTTTCCTGCTCCCTTTTCTTTCTGTTCTCAGTACCTTCCTGTCATCTTTTAGAGCTGATGTCAATGAACTTGAATTTCTCTCAAGTCAGACTCTCAGCTAAGTGAGACGGATGGAATCGATCCTCTCCCCTGCCAGATGAAATGAGTTTGGTAGCACACGCAGCCCTGGGCCCGCCTCTCCTCTCCCCCAGTTCGTGCTGCAGTCTGTCAAGGCCTGGTCTTGGCACCTGAATGAACACATCTTAGTATGAGATTTCAAGCAACAGCTCTTTCTAAATATGATGAAATATTTCAGCCTTTGTCCTTAAAGAGCTGCACAGAGATCCACGCATTTTGCTTCTCGTGAGAATTTATTTTTATTATTTTTACAGAGTTCTTGGTATTCTCCGGGGATTATCAAGGTCCTTGAGAGCACGAAATATCTGGTCTCCACACAGAAAAGCCTCAGTGCTATTCAGTTTTGAGAGCTGACTCTGAAAACACACAGAACTTCCATAAAGACGGTTTTGTATTCAAGGCCGCCCGTCTTCCTGGTTGTGCTCTGTATCCCAAGGTACCTATTTGCCATTATTCATGAGGCGGCTGCTGTTAACGCAAGAATTCCCTTTGCAGGAGTCCTTGGGAAAGAGAAAAAGAACTCTGTCGGTTACTTAGCAGTGAGCATGTGAACTGCAAAGTGCTGCTGACTTTTTAACCATTACGATCCTGTAAATCATTATTATTAAGCTGTTCTACATCTACATCTCTGTTTCATTAAATCAAATATAATAACATGGAAAGATGCAAGCAGAGTATAAAAATGAGAATTCAATAAGGAAAATGTTAATTTGTGCTGATCATCATTTAAAAAGGTTTTTTATTTTCACATATGTTCATATTTTTGACGTTTGAATACTGAAAAGGTAATTATATATTATTTAGTATTTACCATAAGGAATTACAAGATAGAAATTTGTTACAAAAACTAATAGATGTATCTGGTCTGTCTGGAAATATTCTATATGTTCAATTAGTAAAGTTTGGGGATGTTTAAAACATCAGGTTAATTAGTATCCTGCAGAGTTTTTAAGTATCATGAAAGTATCCGTGGGAGGAGCCAAGGACACTGATGAGTTTCCATCAAATACAGAAAAAATTCTGGTTGACACAGAGTTCTTCGAGCACTGTTTCAAGTGACAATTCATCCCATTGCCAATCCCATGCTTACACCTACCTCTGGTAATCACATTATTTATGCAAAGCAGCAACAAGTGTTAAAAAAAAGAGTAATTAGCAAGTGGAGAGTGAATTCATACTCTGACCAAGAAGATCTGAGTAACTTGAGGAAGGGTTACAGAGTAGAGAAAAAATAAATAAATAAATAAATAAATAAACAAACAACAACAAAAATAATCAAAACAAAGCAGAGTTGTGTGAATAAAAAAAGGCTGTTATTAAGCCTGATAATTCAGAGAATACTTAAGTATCACAAATTCCTAATATCGCACAGCATGGTCAATGTGTGTCTTTGTTACTTTCTGGCCACTAAGACATAATACTCAACACCCATGATTTAAGAACAGAGAGGGTTTTTTTGGCTCACACTTTGTAGAGGTTTCAGTCCATCGTCAGCTGACTCCAAGGTAGGGTGGTCTGCAGACGAGAAACAGCTCATGGCAGGGAAGCAGGAAGCAGAGCGGGATCAAGGGAAGAGGAGGGCAACAGACCACCCCTCCAGTCACACTCCCGTGACCACCTCTTCTGGCCAGCCTTCGCTTCCCAACATCACATTTAGTTACAAATTCAGCAATGAAATAATCCTGTGTCAAGGATCGTACACCTGTGACCCAATCACCTCCTGAAGTCTCACATATGAGCCCACGAGGAGACATTCGAGATAAACCATAATAACATGGTTAAATCACTTTGTATTCATGTTGCCTCAACTGTTGTCTACTGCTGGTTTAGGTCAAAAGGGGCAGTGAGATGGGAAAACTCTTCCCTAGGTTTGGTGGTCCCGCATTGGGGGAGCCAAGGAGCTATGGGCTGGGATTGTCTCCTGGGCACAGAATCTACCCATTAAGGTTGAATGTGCCCAAGAGATAGCACAGCGTGGTGGGACAAGCACGATGAGACCACAAGCCTTCCTCTCCAAAGCCCAGGGAAAGGAACCAAAGCAAAATTAATGGCAGTAAATTTTTAAAAAGCAGTAAAGCAAAAAACCCATCAGTTCTCCTAGTAAAAAAAGAGACATTTTTTACTATAAATTTGAAAAACCATAACTCAGAGGAAAGAGAAAACTCAAGGAATTAATGCTATACAAATAAATTTTAAAGCCTAGTGTAAGTGTATTACTTGTGAAAGAGATACAAATGTTCGCAACAGCTTATTAATATTAATGTTTCTGGACTGTGTGCTGGCTGCAGTAGCAGCAGGAAGTTGGCTTCTGTCTCCTAAATCTTTCAGAGGTATGTCACTTTTCCAGAAAATAATTTAAATCCAGAGTGATGGCCACAAAGGAGTCTGGAAGATGCAATTTGGGACCTTCTAATGTTTCATCCAGAAGATTCATGGAAGCCAGTCAGTATGGCGTGGGCATCTGAGATCAGTCCCCCCTTGCTGCGGATTTTCTAACAGCTATGAAAAGAGGTACTTTTTACTTTTTACTTTCAGTCACGCAAGCATGGCATCAGTCACCAAAACTGAAAATATTTTATAAACCGTACTTTCAAAAATCCTAACTTTAGGCAACAATGCACACATAATGTGTGATCATCTTCTCTAGTGTCTTGTAGCAAACATTGACACGCAATCAGTATTTCAGAAAAATGAATTACTTTGTACCTACAAAGAAAACTATCACATTGATATAAAGTAAGAGATTATAATAAAGGCTTTTTTCAGAAGTGTACTTTTTAAAGTGTTTTAATTAAATCAGGAGATAATGTTGCACCTGTAGTTCTCAGGTCTCCCAAGTTCTACCTGGGTCACCCAGCAAGGTGACAGTGACGCCAAGGGCAGGGCTTCTGCCAGTTTAGTTCCCGCTGCACATCCAGGGGTTCACTCAGCCTTTGAGTACTGTTACACAGCCTGAGGCCCTTGGCAATCACAGATCTGACTCTGTCTACCTTACAAGAGGCAGGAAATTGTGAAAAAATTCTGACATCTACTGCAGAATGGAGTGAAGGGAGCCATTTTCCAGGAGGCTCCTGTGACTGCACAGCTACCTGAGCCTCGTAACCTCTTACTGTCATTACTGGGCTCTTGGTCTCTTATTATCATTCATTCCACTGAGCAGTGGGGAATGCCGCTTGAACATAAAAAATGAGATTTCTTTGGAAACTGAAAAGCCTTATTTAATACCTGGAATGCAGTTGCATTGATATTTTTTAACACAGTTTTCCAGAGAATTAAAAACAATACATTCAAACTAATGATATTATTAGAAAGAAAAGCCTACTTTTATTAAAGTAGTAGAGATGTAAGCCAATGAACTGATTTTTTTTTAATTTTATTTTAAAGAGAATAAAACAAAAGAGGGCAGTACAGAGCAGATCAGAACAGGACAACATAGGCAACACAGTACTTTACATTAAGACAACCGGACATCAACAGTAGCTAACACCATATCACTTACTCTGCTATAGTTGAGCATACTTTCAAATACAATAATATCAAACATAACAAAATAGTATAAAGCCATGCATAGAGTGAAAGAATTACAGGACTTTCTGAACCAAATAACAGAAAATGATCAATGGGTACTATAATATCTCATTTTCGATAGAAAAATTTTGTTTAAACAATCACACATATTCAAATCCCAATAAGACACAATGTGATAGATAGAACCAATGGTAGTAGAAGAATAGAAGCATGGTAGGACTTCTAAGAAGGATGATATTAAATCAGCAATAGCTGTCATAATGTTTTGTTTTCTTCAAAACAGCTGTTCATATCATCACACATGATATAGTCAAATAAAACAGAATAAAACCATTCCAACTGATGAATGAAAACATTGCAAGGCTTCAAAGCTATGAGATGGGGACTCATGCTTACCATAAAATCTTATCTACTCTTATCAATTCTCATACTAGGGAGACTATACAGTATTTACACTTGTGAGTTTGGTTTATTTCGCTTAAGAGAATGGTCTCAAGTCGTGACCATTTATTTATAAATATCTCAATGTGATCATTCTTTATAGCTGAGTAGTACTCCATTGTATAAAAATGCCACAACTGTTTTATCCATTCCTCAGTTGATGGGCACTTAGGTTGTTTCCAAGATCTGGCTATTACAAATTGTGCTGCTATAAACATGGGTGCACATATATCACTGTGGTATGATGTTTTCAGTTCTTCTAGGAACATGCCCATAAGTGGAATAGCTGGGTCAAATGGGACTTCCAAACCCAGCTTTTTGAGGAATCTCCAGATTGGCCTCCACAGTGGTTGTACCAGTCTACACTCCCACCAACAGTGTAGAAGAGTTCCTTTTTCCCCACAGCCTCTCCAACACTTGTTGTTGGTAGTGTTTTCTATCCTGGCCATTCTTTCTGGAGTGAGATGGAATCTCAGTGTAGTTTTAATTTGCATTTCTCTCATGACTAATGATGATGAACATTTCTTCATGCATTTATTTGCCATTTGTATTTCTTCATCTGAGAACTGTGTATTCATTTCAGATGCCCATTTTTGGATTGCGTCTTTGAATTTCAAGGGTCTGATATTTTAAAATTCTTTATAAGTTCTAGACAGAAGTTCTTTGTCTGAGGAACTGTCCATGAAGATTTTTTCCCAACTTGTGGGTTTTCTTTTGCCAATGAACTGATTTTACAACCAACTTTTAGAAATCTGGAATATTTTTACAATGTTTAATTTATTGTTCTCAGTATGCATGTGTGTGTGTGTGTGTGTGTGTGTGTCTTTCTCATCTCCAGTCCAGCTTTCTAACAATTACAACCTGATTCCAATCCCTGGTCTCTCTTTTCTTCTTCTGACTCACAGATGAAATGAGGCCATTTTTGGCTGGATATAGCTGTGCATGTGCTCACACCAATTGGTAAGAGTTCAGGTCTTTTGTGGAAGGGCCTTCTAGTTCAATCGTTGTTTCTTCAGATGACCACTCTGAAGAGGTGCCAACAGATTGGCTGAGGGCGACGGAGGATGGATAGGAATTCTTTGAGATAAGTCCTTCCATTTTCTTCAAGATTAAAGGGAAAGGAGGGAACCTGAATCCCCCGCCCCAGGAGCTCATTCCTTTACTTGCTGCATGATGCTAACGTCTCCTTGGCGGGCTGCCTGTTTGTCTTCCAAAAGTTTCCTGTAGCATTTGGACAGTTTGCTCACTATTTCTGTTGCTACCACCAAATATAATTTCACCTACCTATAGTTAGTTAACCTGAAGGTCCTCTCCACTCTAGGTAGGAGGCGGGGTCCACAGCTAAGCCATGAATAGCTTTTCCACAGGAGGCCTGCACACTACGTCTGCTGCTCTCAGTCTGTGCCTGGCGGTGCCTGAGAAGTTCCACTCTATTGTGTGAACACACGGCAGCCACGTCAATGTCAGCAGAAGAGAGACTCTGCCCCACTTGCCATTAGGAGTGGGGAGCCAAGGTGCCCATGTAGGATGCAGGACACCGACACTGTCCTTCCAGAGAACAAGGCAGAGCCCAGGATCACATCACGTACATTCTGTGCTGGTTCAGCATCCCAGACCAGCTCTTAGGCAGATCTGGTTACTAACTCCAGTGAAGGAGAGACTACACCTTCTGATCCATGGTGTGACTGCAGGCCCTGTGGAAGCTTGGAGTGACCCAAGCTCAGGGCCCACAAGAACTGCTCCTATTCCATGGACTCCATATCCGAGAGCAGCACACCAAGACCACAGCAGCTGTGGGGTTTCCACACTGCTGGAGTTTCCATAGAGAACTGAGTCTGTAGGCCTGTGATGCTCATCAGTAGTTTAGGTACCTAACACAAACATGGACGGCAAGGAACTGCAGTGAGGCAGCTTCTTTTGTTGTGTTGTTTCTCTGGGAAACCAGAAAACAGGTTGGGAAACAAGGACCTCATTAACAATCCTATTAAGTAACCTTCATCTTTACATGAATAAAGGGTGTGCTCCATCAGTCCTTGATTCTTTCCCCCTAAAGAGGTAAACATAGACAGGAACTTTAGCCTTTCAGGAAGATTAATCGCACTGTGCTACGGTGCATTTATCATGCATTATTCATTGACCTGCATATCACCAGGTCTTATTTACTAAGAATATGGATTGGCTTCCATAAGAGCAGTGCACACACACAAAACATACATGCACACACATGTAAAACACACGCATACACACACACAAATAAAAACAAATAACCAATCATGTATCCTAATGTTCAAATCAACAGCTGGCCTCACAGCTTATAATCAGCTTTAACTCCACTGCTAAAGTCACCATGCCACATTAGACAACCCCGGTTCTCTTCTACTAGAAGCCACCACTCTTTTACTTGCACTGCAGATACACTTCTCTGAAGAGTATTTGCTCAGTCTCTCGCCAAACACCGGGTCCCTGCTCAGTGCGTACCAACCGACCTTTGCCCCGTGCTCCAGCACACAGCTCTATAGCCCTCCTCTACCAGGGAATGGAAATCCTCATTTTACTTGACAGAGACAGATGCTAGATTGATGGATCTCATAGAAGTGGGGAGTAATACTGCCATTCAAGAGGACAGGAAAGGGAGATGGAGGGGGACATTGACAGAGGTTGATTCTGTGGAACGCAAACAGCAGGACAGCAAGCATAAGTCCTGGGGTTTTATACAGTAGGGTGACTGTGATTAACAACCACTTATTGTGCACTTCACAGTAGCTAGAACAAGGGACTTTGTGCTCAAATCAAAGAAACGAAGGTTTAAGGTGATGGACATGCTGGACACTCTGATTTGACTTAACCATTTTATAGTGTATGCATGCACTGAAATACAGTTCATGTGTCAATTAATTTCCTAATCTGCATGCTATTTTTATTCTCTGCTTCCTTTAGCTGTGCCTCTTTCATCTTGCCCTTAGAGAAAAAAAAACCCTCTCCATTATAACGTTCACTACAAAATTTCACCAAAGTTATGGAAAGCTCAAAATTGAAAGTGGTACCAGAAATTATGCTTACAGAGAATGCAATGGTACAGAGATCTCCGAATATCTGGATTACAATACTGGGCACAGTACCCACTGTGCACAATTTAAGGAAAGGTTTGATTTAACTAAG
>PVJX010043897.1:0-13416 GCA_004027295.1 Dolichotis patagonum
AAACTGTAGGCAATTTCACACCAATTGAAGTCAGATTCTGCCACCAAATGAATTTTCTCCCATGTCTACTAAGCCACTGTTGTTTATCAGCACTTTGGGGACAGCACACTTACGGATAAGAGCATATGTTCCTTCAGTGAATCAATTGTCACCAAACCAAATCAGGATCTGAGGCAACATGTTTTACGCACAAAAAACAACAAGAGTGGGCCTGTGAGGTCGACAGAGATAAGAATGATGAGGATTCTTCTTATCATAACTTAGTCTGTTTCCCTTACCTATGACACTTCTTATACATAAGATAACAATTTTCCTAAAAGCTGAGTTGGGTGTTTAGGCACTTGCACACACACATGTGTCATATATTACATACACACAGAAATGTGTGTCATTCAAAAGTCATCCCATCGGGACCTACACAGTATGGAGTCCACGAGCCACAATCTGTAAGAGTAATCAATAATTATAGATTTGGTGGAATGTACTTGCCAAGGCTGTCGACATACAATTTGCAGTCAGTGGTGCTATCCTGGTTAGTACCTGTGAACCGCAGCTGTAGTTTAGCAGCTCCTGGGGTCCAGAAGCACATCTCACCGCATCCGAACAGGGCACGCGGAGTCAGTCACCGGGTACAGGTTACTGGCTTTCTGTTCTAATCAGAAGAGGAGGGAGCTCATGGATTTTTTCTGAGGAAAGATGTGCGTGGTCAGTGAGACTAGGACTGACTCAAAGATTGAAACTTTTACTCTAGACTCCACAGGCATCTGAAGGGCATTACAGGATGTGGTAAAAGATTGAAACATCACACAGATCTGATGCTATGTAACCAATGGGGAGCACCCCACACCAAGATTCCACAAGGACCTGATAGGATAATTCTATGGCAAAAACATAAATTTACAAGAATCGTCGCTGCGGCCTAAGTTCTTAAGTCTTTCTTTGCGGATTCACTGAAAAATAGTCGACTTCACCTAATACCCTGAGTCTTTCCTACGCAACTCATCCAAGGAGCCAAACCCCAGAATCAGGAAGAGAAGAAGGCTTCCCTTTCCAGGATTGCGCCAAATAGTCAAGTGCAGATTTCATCAGACTAAGCAAACTACAGAGGATAAGAACTATTTATTCCACTTGAAAACCATAAACAAATTGTTAGGTCTGCTGCTCAGATAATCATTCACTCATATCTACTTTCCTCCCGTTTACCCTAACACTTAGAGTGCAAGCTAGCATTGTTTGAAACCCTCGTCCTGCTTCTCTGGAACTGAGCCCAGAGAATGGGTCTGTGACTTGTGAATCCCCTCTGTCTTCCTCACCCACACCTTCAAGTTGTTGCGCATCTACTTCCTGTCTCCTTCCTTCGCGTTTGAATTTTCCACTTCTCCACAGCTCAAAAACTCTCCCCTGCATTTTCTCTTTCCTCTTCCAAACTGATCTTTCCTTTATTGATAAACATGCTTGAAATATTTCTCATTCAAAAGCGACAGATTTGGCATTGAGTTAAGAAAGTGGTGTACAGGAGGAGAAGAAATGAACGTAGTAGTTAACTTGTCTTTCTCCCACTAGTCTACTGAAATTGTTCTTGCCCAGGTCAATTATCCTAGAAATTAGGTCAAATGCAGTCATTTCAGCCCCCTCATAGTCCTACTCCCTGCAATATTTTTCGTATTGCTCAAACTAGAACTGGCCCACTGTGACACCACACTTGAGTTTTTCCTCACATTCCAAGCCCTTTAGTCTGTTTCTGGGCAAGCTTCTCCTCAACCAGCCAAACAAAAGTATCACAATGCCATGGCGCTGTCAGTGACTTCAACTCCACCCTTCATCTCCTCCATACCTAGCCCAGGGCTGCAGAGACACTGGCTTAACTCGGAACTCATCATTTCTCTTTGGCATTTCAGCCACAGTCTTCCAGCTGCCCTGCTCGCCATCTCCCTCGTCTTGCTCCACTTGCTTCCTCGTTTGGTACAAACGCCACAGATGGCCTTTGATGGCAGAGCAATGACACATACCCTGGCCACCGCACTCATTCTGATGATGGAGAGAAGCCTTATTTCTCTTGGAATCTGAATCTTCCCTTGACTCATATTTCCATTAAATCCTTAATGCATCTCGCATTTCCTAGACACCGAGAGATGAAGCCAAATGTATTTTTTAGAAGTCATGCAGTGACTGAAAGCAGGTGTTTTGGAAGTTGTCCCTCTGATAAAAGCTGTCAAAAGACAGTACTACAATAGTTTAATGTACCCATTTTAATCAGCTTTATTTTCAATTCCAGAATTGGGCCAGACTTCATTCTATAAAGCAGAGTTGGTGTCCCAGTGAGCTAAGAAGAAGAGATTGATTTTATAGTCAGAGAAATTCTGAAGAAAGAAGAACTGAAAGCAAAAGGTCAATTGATTATTTCAAAGTGACAAAGTGGGACAGGGAGCCAGAATGAGAAGGTTCATTAGCACCATGTTATTTGAGAGTATGGCTTCTGTGACAAGGGACCGTCACACCAGCTGAAACTGTCCAGTTTGGCTGTCATGTTTCGCCTGTCTGCCACGTTTTCCACAGTTCTGCACTAGAATTGGCCCACTGTGGTGTCACTCTCTCGCTTTGCCCTCCTGGTTCTCGGCCCTTCCTTTCCAAGCTTCTGCATGAACTTTTCAACCCGACAATTAAATTATCATGATTCCAGGGCTCCATCCATGATTTCAACTCTATCTTTCGTCTCCTCCAAATCCATCCTTCTCTTTTCAGCACCAGTTCTCTCTCAAATACTGATTTTTCTGTAGGTCAGAGAATAGCTTTTCTCAGTTTGGGGACAAGGAATGTAACGAGGAGTTAGAAGGTGCTTTTCCTAAAAGCAGTGAACCTTCACTGGGGCCTGCAGATGCCCAGTGGGTAACTAAAAGTGGAACAAAAGCTTGGCATCTCTGCCTTTATTCTGACTTGTCCTTTCTCTGAGTTACTCTCTCCAACAATCACCTTGGGTTCCAGGAACAACAGGAGTGATGGATTAGCATCTTGTGTTAAGAAGCCCCAGGCAACTTTCTTACCTCGGCAGCCAGTATAACTGATCTGGAGATAGTGGTCAGCCAGACCACAATGGCCAGCTGCGGGAGCCCCAGCTTCTGCTGTCTAAGTGAGAGGGTGAGCACTTCAGGCCCTCAGTTCACTGGACTGCTGTTGCCCTCCATGGCGTGGTCATATTGAGAGTACATTCCTTTTGGGTCTCCACACCACTTTGTTCTCAGCTGACCTCTTGGAACAGACCTGATTCTGCAGGGTGTTCAGAATCACATCTCTGGCCTGGCACTCAGGTTCCAAGCATTATTAGGTCATCTGTGCCCATAGAGTAGCTGACCCTCGCTCAGCAGTGAGGACAGAAAAGGAGGTACTATGCAGACACTGAAATCACTTTCACTTGGGAGTCTCTCCCTTTCTTTCCAGTTTGGACTGGTGTTGGCTGGTTTTTTCCCCCCCTGATTTAGTAAAGTAGAGAAACAATGTTTTGGACTCCATTTATAGGAACATTTAGCAGAAATATCCGGACAATTTGTTTAGTAAAGAATCCTTAAACTCCAGCTATAGTAAATTAGTACCCATGTTTTGACTATTTACCTATTCGGTTAGGGTCTACTATGGGAGATTAGACTTTAAAAGTTCTTTTTAATATCTTTTTAATATATTATCTAGATACATAATTAAGGACTTTTTCCACTTTAGCCTGAACATACTCAGAGATTCTTTCTCAATACAGTGTCAATTAATGGAAGGTGGACACTGCTCAAAATTATTCCTCATTTACTGTGAATATTTTCTACCCTACTACTCTATCATCTTTCCAGAACAAATAGGCTCAGATCCTATTGCCACTGTTGAAAATGTATTAATACTATTGACCACCATCTATGATTTTGTTCTGATTCATCAGTTCCCCCATGGCCTGCATTCACCAATCTTATCAATCTTCCCTTTGTTCCTATTAGTCTCTTCTGGTTAAACAAGGGGCTTTCACGAACTACTTTAATATTACCAAAGACAATATTCTCTTTTGTTTCTCTAAAATTTGCATTGAAATTTAATAAAAAAGACTTGCCCCTGTGAAAGTATGTATATCAGCAAAGAAATGAGCATTTCAATAGGAGACAAAATGCCTCAGGAAAGAAATTTAGCAGAAGCTTACACTAAGAGAATTGAAGAAAGGAAGTGAGGGAGAAAATTGGAAAGAAAAAGAAAATTGTTAGAATTGTGGATGAAGTAGGGAGTGAGGAAGTGATACAGAGTGAAGGAAATGTGGTCTCCTGCCCTGTGGATAAGGATCTTCTTATTTTATTTTATTTTATTTTATTTATTTTATTTATTTTATTTTATTTTGAAAAAAATAATACCAAGCAAGAAAGAAAACAGAAGGGGTCATTCAAAACAAAAGGATGAACATAGCACATGATTAAAACCACAAAACAAGGTGATCTACAGTGGTTACTATGATGTGTCTTGTAGAATTGTCTATATCATCAGGCATAGTAAAATTGAACATAGAAATACTGAAAAATATCAATAAAAACAAAACATTGGAGACATTATAGGACTTCAAAATCAGGTAATAGTCCAACCAGAATGGGTATCCTAGTGAATCTTATCAGAGTTGCCTATACTCTCTGACTTGATACTATCAAACATAACAGATTCAAATAAAATCAGTCAAGACAAGACAGCAATCTAACAAACAAGATTCAAATAAAATCAGTCATAATAAGACAGTGTAAGTAATACAGGGCTTCAGATTAAGTTAATAGGAAATTAAGGATGGTTACCATAGTACATCTTGCTATTTTTGGAATAGCTGTCTGTGCCCTCAAATCTAGTACAAGTAGACAGACTGGAACAGAACATAACCAAACTAAACAAAGCAATGAGAACAATGTGGGTTTTAAATCCTGATACACTATTAACAATGTCCTCTGCCTTCCTTTTTTAGACAATTCTTGCCCTTTCACTTTCACAGGGTGCACTATACATTTTGGGTCCCACTAACTCCTTTAGTTTTTAGATTAGGGAGGCAACCCACTATTCACCTAAGCAATTCTGAACGTTTTTACCCCTGACCTTGAGCTTAAGTTGTATTCCTTTACCTACAAAAGCCACAAAGTTTTCCTTCCTTATAGCTGAGTAGTTCTCCACTGCTTGAAAGTGTCATGTCTTTCCAACCTGCAGCTGCTGGGAGAGCTTCCCCTATTTCTCTCTGGTTCCCTGTCACATAGAGTATTGCTTTCTCATATTTGACTTTTGGTCCATAAACTCTCTTCCAAACTGATTATATTTCCTCTACAGAGCATCTTGATGGACCCTATCTCCTGATCAACTGACTCTGCCTGTGTTTCTTTTTGTCAGTGTATCAAGACCATCTATGTTAGAGATTATAGCCAACCTTCTCTGCCTCATCTCTGCCATGCTATTTTTCGACTGTTGGTTGTCTACTTTTCCCCTTCATTCCACTGTCTGCCCCATTCATTGAGGCCTCTCTGCCACTGATCCTGGAACCTTGGGGTTTTTTTTTCTCTCTCTCTGGGATGTCCTTCGGTATTTTTTGTAGGGTTGGATTGGTGGTCATGAACTTCCCCAGTTCCTCTTTGTCATGGAAGCATCTTGTTTCTCTATTAATTTTGAGAGATAGTTTTGCAGAGTACATCCATCTGAGTTGAAGGTTATTTTTTTCAGAGCTTGGAATACTTCACTCCAGATTCTTCTTGATTTGATGATTTGTGTTGAGAAGTCTGTTGTGATTCTGATGGGTTTTCCCTTATAGGTGATCTGTTTCTTTTCTCTGACAGCTTTTAATATTCTGTTCCTGTGTTGAACTTTTGGGATCTTAATTATTATATGTCTGGATGTAGATCTGTTTTGGCTGTAGCTGGCTGGGGTTTTGTATGCCTCATTTATCTGAATATCATTTCCTTTTCCTATGCTTGGGAAGTTTCCTTAATTATTTCTGTGAATAAACTTTATATTTCATTTGTGTTTACCCCTGCTTCTTCACTCACATTTTTTATTCTTAAGTTATAGATCCTCCTGTCATCTTCTAGCCTTTGTAATATTACTTCCTGGTTCCTTGTTATTTTTAAGAGATCTTTCTTTCATGGTCACACATTTCAAATCTGTCTTCAAGGCTTGATAGTCTGTCTTTAGTTTCTTTCAAGCAATTTTGCCAGCTTTCAATGGAGTTTTTAATTTCCTGGTAATCTATTTGAATCTGTTTCATTTATTCTAGATTTTTTTTAGTCTTCATGAAGGTTTCCCTCCTTTTTCTGTGCTCCTCCATTCTTCCATCTGTGTCTTCTTGAGAGATGCTTAGCATTTCTTTTATTAATCTTCTTATATTTTGCTTTATTGGTATTACTATTTCTGTTTTGAGTTTTTCTCACATAATGTCACATAATGTCACAAAGATATGTCTTTATGTCAGCTGATGCTGCTTCTGTTACTGCATGTTTGTTGTCATCAATGTCTTCTGTGTTTACCTCTCCTGGACCAATATTATTTGAGTTGGAGGCTGAAGACTTTCTTTTATTTCTTTCTCTTGTCATGAGAGGGAAAAGTAAATGCATGTCTTTTGTGTTTTTACGCTCTAGGAGGCTCATGGGTCAACCTCAATTTTATCTTCCCTTTTTTTCTTTTCTTGTCTCTTTCCCATTTTCTGTCACTCATTTTCAGTGTGAGCCAGTAAAGTACAATCAGAGAGCCTGTTAATAAGCCAGAACAGATCATTAAGGATCCATGCGAATGACTTAGAATCTAGTATGTCCTTGTATGCTCGTATTTCTGTTCTCTATGATACTTTGCTCAGATATTTTATTCTTTTGGGAAAATTTGCTATTGGTAGTGTGGTCTCCTGCTTAAATAACCACCTACCCAAGTTTATTTCATGTTGTACCCAAAGTCTCATCTGGACTTTCCCTGTAGATTTCCTTGTACCTCTGGGTATCACTAGTAAGTTGATTTCACAGTGCCTTGTTTTACCACAGTCTACCTTTCTACAATGATTAGCAGCCATTTTGAGTCATGATGTGTGTTAGTCATATGGGTCAGCCATTTTTGTTCATCACAAGGTTCAGCCATTTTGGTTCATTCTGTGAGTCAGCCACATGGATTAAGTCATGTTTGTCAACCATTTTAGTTGGTCACATAGGTCAGTCAAATTGTTTAACCATGCTTTTTTGCCATTTTCTTTTCTGGTGTCTTTTGTCTGCCTTTCTTTCTTTCTTTCTTTCTTTCTTTCTTTCTTTCTTTCTTTCTTTCTTTCTTTCTTTCTTCTTTCTTTTTTCCTTGTTTCAGCTGGTCTCATGGTCACCAGGAAATCTCATCCTTGTATACAGGAGTTAAGCCTCTGATTTTAGAAAATGTATGAGCCTCCTCCCTCTTCTCTTTTGAGTTAGCTGCCCTTTCTTTGTGAATGAAAACATACTAAGAACTTTGTTAATATGGTAGGGTGAATGAGAGGCGAAGAGCAAAATTCAGCTGTGTCCCATGCCTGATTAGTAGAAGTCTTTCATAAATGTACAAACATAGATACAACTTAAAGAGACAGGTAGTAACTGGTGGGACAACAATTCATTTGTTCAGATCCAGACATTCAGTATAAATTGCAGTCTTCAGATGGGCCCCTGAGCCCCAAAGACCCAATTACTGGACATAGTCTTTTTTGTGTTCAATAATCAGGATCTACATGAGGATAAAAAGAAGATGCAGAAGAAAAAGACAGGCCAAAATTATAGCTGTCACAATTGGCAATGTTTTAAGCACACCCATATTATTTAACAGAAAAGTTAAGGACAACTGAGGGAAAAATTCCTGCTTTAATTGCAAGAAGATTAGACACCAGGTATAGTACTGCACCAAGCTAGCATCTCTGCCCTGCTCTGATTGTCAAGTGACTGACATATCTGTTTCAAGGCACTGGAGGAACAACTGCCCCTACTCCTAGACAGGAGCTAGGCCAGCCAAAACCCTTACATCTGGTGAAGACCCACGGGGCCAGTGGCAACCTGAATGCCCTATCCATGGACAGCTCCATTTCCTGTCACGGAACCTGGGAGAACCTGGACCTCATGAGGAAGCACATTCTACTATCTATTTTACCTTTTCCTCTGGAAAACCTTCCTCTAGAGCTATAGCCATGATTGTCGTTAAGGATATCCCTAATTAGAGCTTCTTAATTTCTGGAAGGACGTCAAAATGCAAACTATGCAATTTTCAGCTTACCACACATCCTAGTGGCCAAACTCCTTCTCCTAGGAACCTCACTTCAAAAAACAGAGTCAATGGCTCTTTCTTGGATACTGATATTAGGAAAAGACAAAAAGGTAAGTTCCAAATATACCTTTCTGGTGCTTCCTGTGCAGTAATTGGGAAAGAAAGCAGTTTACTAACCAATAAGCAATCACCAATAAAGCACAAGCAGGAAATCCTGACTCTCCTTGAAGCAGTTTGTCTATCTGAGCAGGTCCCTGTAATTCATTGTAAGGGACAGGAAAAAGACATGTCTAAAGTCTGCTTAGGAAATCAAAAGACCAATAAGTAAATAAGAATTGCAACCTTACAACCCCTCAAAATCCTGGTCTTATTCTCAGTTCCTGAGGAACCATTAAAACCAGCCTATAGCCCCTAGGAAAATAAATGGGCTGGAGGACAAGGGGTTATTAAGAAGGGTCTATGGTGGAATTTGGAAAACAGGTTGATCTTTTCTCAAGGGACACAGTGGAAGGCTTTAATAAGCCTTCATGATTCTTTCCATATGAGAAGAGATGCTGCATTAGAATAATAAAAAACTGAAAGAGTAATAAGATCCCAAACATACAAAGATATGGTAATAATGAAAGGGAAAGAAAGTGCTCAAAAGGAAAGAACAAACTGTAGGTATACACATGTAACTGTATGTATGTTTGAATATGCAAGATAGATAACCATACTACTAATTATGTTAGTTTATCAAGAAGAATAATTTGTGCTGTCATTGCTTGATTGTTCATTTTTTATGCTTTGATTTTGTAACTTGAGCAACTACTTCTAAGATAACAATCTGTAATATTAACTAGTGTTGATTTCTTATTATTTTTTAAAATTCTGTGTTATTTCTACCTTTTTTCTGTTTTGCTTTTTAATAATAAAAAATTTTTTAAAAAATAATCAAATTTTCACAGGTCTAGGACTAGTGATGACCACCCAGTAGATTGCCAAGCTTGCCTACTTTGCACCTACATAACCCTGGTAAGCTGCAAACACTTCCTTTGTTAGAACCTGCTAGAGGAGAGGGACATACCACAGGGAAAATGGACAGTTAGATTTTATCCACATGCCATGAAGTGAGGAAATTAAGCAGCTATTGGTCCAAATTGACACTTTCACAGGTTGGATGAGGCCTTTCCTATTTAGAAAAGGCTACAGAGGTCCAGGTGGTCCTCAAAGGAGTGATTCCCTAGTTCGGACTATCCCAGTCTCTTCCAAGTGACAATGGGCTTCTTTTACCTCTCAAATAACTCAAGGGTTGGCAAAAGCTTTAGGAATGAAGGACCACATCAATTCTATGTGAAGACAACAGTCCATTCATGATGTTATTAGAGACAACCAGACCCCAAAGCAAGTTCTGAAAAAAAGTTTTCTAAGAAATGTCTGAGTCTATGTTTCAATTATTACCAGTATGTCTCATAGGGGTTACAATGTCTCCAAAACTGGGCTAAATATGAATACATTTAAGATATTATAGGGGAAGTCTTTTGTTTTAGTTACATTTCTTAACATTGAGATGAAACGCCCAACACTCAAAGTCAAAGGAGGAAAGATTTATTTCTGCCCAGAGTTTGCAGCAGTTTCAGACCATAGTCATCTGGCTTCGAGGCCGGACAGCACAACACACAGACATCTTGGCACATGGGAGAAACAGTCCATATAGAGCAGGCAGGAGGCAACAGGAAACATCAACAAGCCTTCCTCCCCTGTCTCTTTTCATACTCCATCCAGGATGGAAGAGTGTTGCTCATGGCCACCCACACCCAGCTGAGGCGTCCACTATCCAGACCCAGAAGTAAACTAATTCTGGTCAGTGGAATAGCTTAGTGCCACATATTCTTAATCCCACTATCACATGCCCTAGATCCAGCCAATCTGAAAAGCCACACCTAACTGCATGGGGCTTTAGAGAAACACCAGTATACAAACCATAATACCTTTTCCATCTTCTAATATGTTTGCAGATCCAGAAATCACTAGATTCTTTCAATAATTTAGGTCAATTACAACAGGCTAACTGTATGGGAAGAAAGTCCTGCCAACTCCTGGCCCAAGGGGATTACCTCATGTCTACCCTGGTGACCAAGTAGTCATTCAAATTTGGAAATAGAAGATTCCCACAGATCATTTAAAGCCAAAATTTAAGGGATTCTTTCAGTGACAATTGTTATATCCACTACTTAAATATGGCCAAAATAGATAGCTGTATTCACCTTTCTAGTAAAAAGTCAGTCTCATTTCAACTGTCTGAAGAAAAGACCACCCCAAAGAAGAAAGCAACTCCTGTGAACCTCTGGAAACCTTGAGGTTCTTCAAAAACTAAAACTCCAGTACTGTTCCAGTTGCAGATAAGTAGAGTCACTAATGACTAATTTGCTGCAACTGAAAGGGACATCTGTACTGAGACACTCAGTTTTAATTAGATCCATAATGTAAGTAATCTTGCTAAGGCTATGGCTCTCAGGCTCCAGATAAGTTATCTAACATCCATCTCTTTCATACTTTCTCCTCCACAGGAAGTGTGGAAAATTGACCTACTCCTCATATTTGGCTTCTACATCCACAACCTAATACTAAAGTTTCTTTTAACCATCAAGCGTACAACGCAATAATAACTAATTGTTTTCCTTTTGTCTTCGGACCCAGCCAATGAACCACAACACCCAGAGGTAGTTAGAGAGCATATAATTCACAATAGGCAGGGTCTATAACCCTGTCTTGGTTACTTTTCTCTGGTTGATGGGACAAAATACTTGACACCCAAAATTAAGGAAGGAAAAGTTTATTTAGCTTATAGTTTGTGGAGGTTTTAATCCATAATTAACTGGAAACTAATTAAGGGGCAACTGTCATGTTGGCCTCAAGCTACAAGAGCAAAAGGAACAAAAGGGAAATGCATACCTCCTTCCCTCCCTTGTATTGTGCGACAGCTGTCTGCCCCTGGGCGGGTGTAGCACTTACACCATCAATCCCAGCACTAGACAACTAATCAATCACAAATTTCAGCCACATCCATGACTGCACTGGGGGATATCCAAACACAAGCCATAACAACCCTCTTCCAGGAGAAAATAGAATAGTGAGACTTCCACTCCCTCAGCACCCCATAAAAATTTTGTGGATATATATACCTCAGGGCAGGATATGAATAGGAAAATTGGGCATGGCAGACTGGCTGGGGAAATAGGTGTGAACTGTTAATTACAAAATCCTGGGGCACATGCACAGAACTGTTTCCAAAGCCCTGTATATGGACTTCCTATGAGAATTCAAGCAAACTTTTGATAAGAGGGTATAGACCTGGTCAGATCTGAGGAGCAGAAAAGTCAACAAAGGAAAGTGGCTTTGAGCTCCCCGCTAATGTGTTCCCTCACGGTAGCCAACTCTGGTCCTGTAAAGTGTATTTATTTTCCTAATTTTACTTGACCCAAACTCACTCTGCAGGGACCGTTTCTTTTCCTATTTTTAATAAATGTAAAACTTTACTATTGTTTGCACTTGTCTTGACCAATTCTTTGCTCAGGACAGAAAAAAGTCAGAAACCACCTCTAGAAAGAGACCCTAGCAACCCCAAATTTGGTAACATAACCTCTACTGGAGGATTATGTAAATGAAAAAAAGAGTTTAAAGGAGTTTTCCTCTCTATTTGTTCTTTCTTCCTTTCCTTTCCTTTCCTTTCCTTTCCTTTCCTTTCCTTTCCTTTCCTTCTTTCCTTTCCTTTCCTTCTCTTGTTTCTTAAGACTCTACTGTAAAGCACGTCTGGTATTGACCTTTATTTCTCTAAAAGGTGATCTATGCTGTGTATGTTATGTATTACTTTGTTTTTTTCTTTTTTTGTTTTTACCATACTACCTTATTTAAAACATTTTCACCTATTTTTTCTTAACCATCTTTTAAAATTATTTATTTATTTTTGTAATGGGCATTGAACCCTGGTCCTTTTTGTTTTGAGACTGGGCCTTACTAAATTGCCCAAGCTGAATTTAAATTTGCAACACTATTGTGCCTCCCAGAGTGTTGGGATTTTTACTTTAAGGCCAGATATGTCTTGAATGTTTTTACACTTCCATATAGATTATTTCCTGGCTGAAAAACAAAATAAAATTTAACAATTACTTTAAATGATTCTCTACTGCCACGCAAAATAGTAAGTTGATTTCAATACTTGGTAATCTGATGCTCATCTTTACTCTCTCTAGTTACTTTTCTGTATATTTTACTCTGACAAAATCAATCAATCCTCGTCCTACTAGGGTCATTTCTCTGTAACAGATTCACACAGCTATCTTCTCTGCTTATTCCCTTTAGGGAATATACAAATTCCTTTTCTTTATATTATGGGCAAATCTACTCAATGGAGTCATTTTCGTCTGCCTCAAGTAGAATTTACTTTTTTCATATGAAAATTGTGTTCATTAGCTTTTCATCACTGTGACAAAATACCTGAGGACAGGAATTCAAGGGTGTAAAAGTTTATTTTGGCTCATGGTTTCAGAGGTTTTAGTCTGCAATTTGCTGGCTCCAATGGCATGGTCCTTAGAGGAGGAAGAAACACATTGGTGAAAGGAAAAACTGCTTACTTCATGACAGCCAGGAAGCAGAAAGAGAGAGAAAGAGACCTAGGATACAAAAAATATGCATGCACCCTTCAAGGCCACGCTTTCATTTACCTGCTTCCCTCCATTAGGCCCATCTCCTAATGAGCCCATTCAGCTAATGAACTCATCAGCGGATTAATCCCCTTGGTGAAGTTGGAGTTCTCATACAATCACTTCCAAAGTCTCATCATCTGGCAAGGAAGCCTTCAGCCCAATTAGCCTGAATTTTCAGGGTCATTTGTGCCTTTCTGATGAGATGTACCATCTTCTGCCTTGTATTATAACTCTTCGTAGGTGTCTCAGTTTTCTGCTAGATCTTCACACAGTTCTTGATCTAGTGTCATCCACATAAATAATTACTCAGGAAATAAATGTGTGAATGGATTAATGGTAACAGGAGTGATGTAAGATTAGAACAAGATTTTGTGTGAAGATTTCGCTAGCAGTCACTTTCTTTAAACTATAACTCTTTGTCATTATTGGTAATGTACTGGGGATTGAACCCAGAGCCTCATGATTAGGATAAGCATGTTCTCTACCATCAGCC
>PVJX010043898.1:0-13422 GCA_004027295.1 Dolichotis patagonum
AAGTATGCATATTAACAGTAAAAGAGTTTATAAAATTAGGCTAAGAAAGTACATGCAGCAAAAAATCTATTGGTTTTATTCAAAATTATACTCAAATATTAAGGATGAGGACAATGGGTAAGTCACAATTAATTTCTGATTTTACAAGAAAGTAAATGTTTAAACTATGATGACAATGTGAACTTTCCATGAGACCTCTTCTAACAACAACTTAGTATACCAATTTCTCACTCAGAAAGAAATGAAACACTTCCTATACAAAACCATGAAAATTCTTGACTCATAAACCTATGACAGAAAATCTTTTAATCTCTACCAAATTAATAATTGATTCTTTCCAAATGATATTTTAAGATTAACCTTGATTTATTTATTCTTGTTTTCTTATTTTTAATAGCAAACATCACCTTGGCAGTGGTCACCAAAGTGAGGTATACCCCTAGGATGTGAGAAGAAAATATCAGAACCTCTTTATAGTTATTTTTATCAAGAACAGAAAAAAAATTGGGTTTAATTGATTTTTAACAGAGATCACACCAGTCTCTTCACTGTCCCAATGTAAATGTAAAAACGATAGGCAAAGTTCATAAAACACGCAGAAAGAAGCGGGAGGAATGAAAGGTGAAATACTCATTTCCTAACTTTCTTCATAATTATAGATGGATTTATGGATTATATTACCTAGTTTTATCTAAACTAATTCTACAAAATAGAAAATATTCTTGTAAAAAAATACTGGTTGATCATAATACAAATAATTGATGACTACTCATGATTATACAAATAATACAAGCACAGAAAAAGATAGAGCTGTCATCTCTGTTCCTATATTAAATTTTTCAACATTCATGAGTGAATTAGACCTGACAAGAATGCAAGTGAAACAAAATTTTAATAGTACTACAACATGAATATTTACCCACCATCATCAAAGGTAAAGATTACCTTAAGTATGTAGACTTCCTTGAGCTATTATGTAATAATATAATGTAACTGGAGTTAGCCAACCTCTTAAACATGTTTCTTGATCTTATTTCCTTTGAGAATGATATATCTCCCTACATCCTGTAGACAAGAGATGAAAAAAAAAATAAATAGGGATGTGTTATGTGCATGTATTAACTTCACACAAGAAATATAACCATTATGTACTGCAAACCTGTACCAAAAAAAAAGAAAGGGATGAAGGGATTGGTGGAGGGAGGAGGAATGGAAAGGAAAAGGAATGGAAAAGGAATTAAAATGTGTTGTTTATATGTACCAATTCCCACAAGGAACATAAACATTATTTACTATATATTTGTACCAGTAAACTAAAGTTTTTTTAAAAAAATGTTTAATCCTTCTTTGTATTAATTGTACCATATATTATCCATATGAAGTATACTCATGTAATCCATAGTAAAAAAAGGATCTGGGACCTTCATATCTCCAAGCCACACTCATTCTCCCAGCCTCTATACCATCATTTGAATGGCTCTAAAGATCTGTATGCTCTCTCTCTCTCTCTCTCTCTCTCTCTCTCTCTCTCTCTCTCTCTAATACTCAGCATTACAACATAAGAGACCATTAAGAATAATTCAATCAAGGTCTTTATCACCACAGGAAACTCAACATTGTTGCCCATCACTAGATCTTCCTGGACTTGCCTCTCTTAATTTTGACCTTCTTCCCTGGCAGAACTCATTACACTATATATCTTCTGGAGATAATAAAATCCCTCATGTTTCATCTCCTCCTGAATATCACATTTCTCTCCATATTTCAACCATCACAATCCTTCTTCCTCATTCTACAACACTGTTCTATCTTGTTCCAAACACCCTGAATTACAACTCATGCCACAAAACATTCCTATTTGCACTTATCCTCAGATCAGCAATTCCTACAAGATTTTAATTATTATCTCACTATCTTCTGTCTTTGTCAATTTAATATAACTTAGTCTCCTGGCATCTTCACACTTCAGCCCCTCAAACTCATCCTTCAATATGTTTGTCCTTCAGTCATTGCAAGGTCATCTAGTTCTCTTTACTGCCAGTAACAGCAGTACCTCCATGACTGCACCCAAACTATCTAGCTCCTACTTTTTGTAGCTAATCCCCTCTCACTTCTGATTTCAAAAATCTGTAAGCCATACTTAACAATGCTGGAAGAAGTTTCATCTCTTTGTGTCCTAGTTTCCTTACCTCGCTGAGATTCTAAGGTCAATCATTATAGTCAGCAACCTGATGGCCCTGTCCCACTTTGATTTACTCACCGGAATCACTGTAACTTTCAAAATATGTGAACTCAAGTAGCTAAACATGTGCTGAGAGTACACTATGCTCACAGGTTTCCCTTTGAACTCGATGATTAATCTCCACTGAAGTTGAGCTTCAGTGTTTTCCAGTGATACTACATATCCCAAAAGATACTATATGTCTAAAAATCACAAGATAGTAAAAAATAGTAATAACAATGTAAGAATTCAATAAGGTAGTGATAATGTTTTAATTTAGGAAAAGAACTAGGCTTTATAAACAAAATATAACTAAATTGAAGGCATTCTTCCTACCAGCAAAAAAGTGGATAAAATTATAGGGTAAATTTAACAAAATTTGTGCAAAATCCATACACATAAAACCTAGTAATACAATTGAAAACACAAAATAAGACTTCAGAAAATGGAATTACTTTGGCTAGAAAATCTCAGCATAATAAATGTCAGTGCTACTTAAAATAATGTAAAACATGATATCATCAAAATAAAAATATAGCAGCTGGTTTGAAGGAATTTGTTGTTGATAAAATTATTTTTTAAACTAAAGTAGCTGATTCAAGCTTCTTATAAATAATAAACATACCAGAACAACAAGCAAATTCATTTTTAAAAAGAATAATAAAAGAATGAGGAAATGGGAATTCATGTACATTAAATGAGGAAAAAAAGACTCAAAAACACATTTAAAAATAATTTTAAAATTTCAATGGTTTGGATGTCTGGATTAACAAAAAGTGTATGTTAAAGCATTACTTAATTAAAATATTAATATTATAGGGTGAATAAGAACAAAAAATTCCAAATACATATCCAAATACATTGTAGGAAAGTATTGTATTATAAAAGTGACACCTTGAATGAGTTGGACAAGATTTTTGCAAATTAGCATATTGAAAAAAGTAGACAACCATCTGGATAAAAAATTAAATACAATTAGGTCCATTCCTCACACTTTATCAATACGTACAGCCATGTGAGAATTTCTTTTCAGTTCTAGGATGAGTAAGTCAATAAAACACAAAATTATAAATCTTACTAAAATGAAAATGGGAAAAGCACCAAAACAAATAGACAAGCTGGAAAATGAGTAATTTCAAGTCATATTACAAGCAGTTAATCTCCCCAATATTTAAAAACCTCCCAAAAATCAGTGAGGAAAAAAAAGATGAACAATCCATAAGAAACTGCATGATAACTTATAAGATTAGTAAATGAATCTGATTATGGCAAAATAAAAGGAGTGGAGAGAAGGGTGTAAAAAGGCATTGAGATGTGTTGTGTACGTTTACCAATTCCATACAACAAATGTAATTATTATGTGTTGCAAACATGTACAATAAAAATTTAAAATTAAAAAATGCGTAAGGAATGTGAACAGATGTGTGTGTATTTATTATGTATATAATTTTAACCTTTCTGAGAAAAATGTAAGTTAAACCACAGTAGCTAATATCTTGTCTATCAGCTCAAGAAAACATAAACAAATTTAAAGGCATAACGTATTTTTGGTTTTTCTTGCTGATGTAAGACATAAATCAGTAACAAAATTTTAGAGGGTACTTTAGCAATGTCTATAAAAATTACAAATGCATGATTTTTTTAACTTCAACTTTTCACCTCTGAAAATTTCTCCTATGGATAACACTTGCAAAACTGTAATACATGTATTTTTATATATTATATACATTTGTGTGTGTACTTGTCTGTGATATTAATTACATTATTATAAGATATTAAAAACAATTAAAATATCTATCAATTAGGATTGGTGAAATAGATTTTGATAATGTATAGAATTTCAGTAATTATAGTATGAAGTTATTACAAAAAAAGACTAAGACATATCTCTATGCACTGATGTAGAAATCTCTTCAACTTGGAATGTCAAGTGAAAAAAATAAAAAAGAGATGTATAGTTGTTACTTTTCTGTAAAATATGGGCTAATAATCTATATTTATGTTTTCTTATATGAATATAAAGATTCCCTGGGAAAATACAGAAGAAACAAATAACTTTGATTACTCTGATGGATAGGTAGCATATTGTGGATGAGGGCACAGAAGTCAAATACACATCTCTGTATATCTTGTATATAATTTTTTGAAGCCCATGAATATATAAAATGCATTAAAAGAGGTCTGTTCCTATATGTAGACCTCCCCAGAAAACTCTATGTTACATCAGTTTAAGTCATTTAGTTTTAATATTTGATGTGGAATCTCCAGTGCTGCAAATAGTTCCTACCAAAGGTTATGCCTTATATAAAACTTACTTTTGTTGATATGCATGCACATTTATAAATTTTGAGACCATTTACTAAATGATCTCTAAGATTTACATTAGGTTTTAGGAAAACAAAAATTTTTTATGACAGCCAGATACTAAAATGTTAGGCTTTGTTGGCAATACTGTCGCTATGACTACTACTCAACTCTTCTCTTATAGCACAAAATCAATCATAGTAAGTAAATGAATAGGTGTGGGTATGCACTAATAAAACTTTATGCAAACTGAAAGGCAGCCAAATTATGAAAAGGCTGTAGCTTGCCAATTTTATGCTCTTCTGATTATTTACCAGTTAAATACTTTAAAATACATAAAGTTTCCATCTTTAAAATTAAACTTAAATAAATGAAAACATTTACAAATAAATAATAAACAGCTTTTGCATAAGGAATAGAATTCAACTAATTTAACTATCATCTACTAGGTTTGTTATACACCCAGTTATAAAAGAACATACCTCAAGTTATACTTTGAGAAGAGGTCTGAAGGAAGTAAAAGAGCAATATATACGGTTATGTAATGGGAGAAGGTCCCGGGGTGGGGGACCAAAAACCAGTAAGGACAGACTGATTTAAGAGAAAACTTTCTTGGTTTGTCTTAAACATACTTTAAGTTCTGCATTTGGATTTTTCCTGTTTTTTCTAGGATTGTAGGGTACATACTGAGTTAAAACGCTGGGCACACACAATTATCCAATTTTTGGCAAATGGATCAAAAAACATATGCTAGAGGAAAGATAACCTCTTTAACAAATGATGCTGGGAAAACTGACTATCCAGATGCAGAAGATTGAATCTAGACTCATACGTATCACCATGTAAATTAAAATCAAAAAGGATCTAAGACCTAAATGTTAAAATAGAAACAATCTGTTGGAAGATAAAATAGATAAAAATCTTAGTTTTTTATTGGTACATTTTAGGTAAACATAATGATCAAATTCATCATACGGAATTTTTACCTGCAAATTATATATCTTGATTCTGTTTTTTCCCCCAATTTCCTTCCCTCCCTTCAATGCTTCTTCCTCTCCTTATTTACAAAACCTTTGGGGGGAAGTCCAAAGATGGTGGACCGGTAGGTAGCAGGAGAGGGACCCTCTCTGAGAGAGACAGCTCAAATGCCAGAATTTAACACCCTGGAGAGACCCAAACAGAGAGAGAGATGGACTCTCACAACCCAGGAAGAAACTAAAGTGCAAAAAACTGCTCGAATATGAGGTCCTGGGGCTACCATTAGAGAAGCTAAGAACGGCAAGCACAGCGCCCTCCTCAAGCTGCCTGAATTCTGGCCAGAGACCTGACCAAGCGATCCGCACTGAAGCGACTGGCTTGAGACACTGGAGCTTGGACCTGAACAGCCCTGTGTGCGGCTCGCCCGGACCGGCCCTGCACGCGACCCACCCAGAGGCATGGTGAATTTGCACCGCAGCTGTGCTGAAGTTGGTGATCTGGGAGCCCAGAAGTTCTCAGGGACCGGCATCAACACACAGTGAGTGATGGGAATGAGACCCTTCTACGAAAAAGGGAAACCGACTGGAAGACATGTTGGATTTGGGCAGGACAGCCCTAACTCCACAAGGAAGTGGCTTCAGTTGGTTGCTCCTCTCACTGAGCAGATTGGTGGAATATGCTTGGACTGGGCCGCACCTCTAGCTGGGACCCAGTGAGTTGCTACAAATTAATTCCCTGAGCACAGCCGCACACTGGTGCAGTGAAGGCCTGCAAAGGTTGACTGGCCCAGAGGGGAGGAGCCAGCACACACTGCCCATGCTTGAGCTTTAATCTCTGATAGCCTACTGAAGAGGGCAAAAGCTCCTAGCCTGTGCGCTCTAGAGGAGCCTTAGTCAACAAGAAAAGGGGCTGGGAATTACACTGTACACTTGTATGGAAGGAACCAAAAACATGACAAGAGGGAGAAATAAGAAAAAAACCCCAGCCCCCAACCCTGAGGTAAATACAAAAGAGATTGAGGGCAGCAAACATGCAACATCAAACACAGCATTAGAGATATCTTCAGGATCTCATAAGCGGGACCAAAACTGAAATATTAATTCAAATTAAACAAGAGATAAGTAGATTAATAAAAGAAAGGCTGGGCACCTCTCAAGAAGACACAGAGAGAAGAACAGAGGAACACAAAAGCAGAGACACATTTAATGAAGAATACAGAAAAAAACCTAGATTCATGAAGCAGATTCAAAGAGATTATCAGGAAACTAAAGACTCCATAGAAAGCTGGCAAAACTGCTTGAAAGAAACCAAAGATAGACTATCAAAAATTGAACACAGGCTTGCAATGTGTGATCATGAAAGGGAAGATCTCTTAAAAATAACAAGGGAGCAGGCAGTAACAATTGGAAGGCTACAGGACGACAACAGGATCTATAACTTAAGAATAAAGCATATGAATGAAGAAGCAGGAGTCAAAACAGAGGAACTACAAAGGCTATTCACAGAAATCATTAAGGAACATTTCCCAAGCATAGAAAAAAGAAATGATGTGCAAATGTATGAAGCATACAGAACTCCAGCCATCTAAAACCAAAACAGAGCTACATCCAGACACATAATAATCAAGATCCCAGAAATTCAATATAAAAACAGAATATTAAAAGCCATCAGAGAAAAGAAACACATCACCTATAAAGGAAAACCCATCAAAATCATGGCAGACTTCTCGACACAGACCATCAGGTCAAGAAGAGCTTGGAGTGAGGTAATTCAAGCCCTGAAGGAGAACAACCTCCAGCCCAGATTGATGTGTCCTGCAAAACTCTCTCTAGAAATTAATGGAGAAACAAGATGCTTCCATGACAAAGAGGAACTTGGAGAATTTGTGACCACCAGTCCAACCCTACAAAAAATACTGAAGGACATTCTAGAGAGAGAAAACAAGAATACAAGCATTTCAGGAACAGTGGCAGAGAGGCCTCAGTGAATGGGGTAAATAATGGCATGGAACAGAAAAATAGACAACCAATGGCAGAAAAACAGAATAGCAGAAAAAAGGCAGAGAAGATTGGCTGTAATCTCTACTATAGATGGCCTTGAAATATTAACAGAGAGAAACACAGGCAGAGTAGATCAGGAGATAGGGCCCATTGAGATGCTCTATATAGGGACACAGTGGTACCCAAAACAAGCAGTGCACCCCATGGGAGTGAATGGGGAGGAATTGTCTAAAACAGGGAGCCAGAGGATACTGTTAATGGGGTAACAAGATTTAAAATTTACATTATTCTCACCACTCTGCTTGGATGGATTACATGCTGTTCCAGTTTGTCTACTTACACTAGACTTGAGGACATGGTCAGCTATCCCAAAAATAAGAGGACATATTATGGTAATCATCCCTAAGTTTCCTATCAACTTAATCTGAAGACTTTTATAACTTATACTGTCTTATTATGACTGGTCTTATTTGAATCTGGTTTGTTAGATTGCTACTTTGTATTGACTGATTTTATTTAAATCTGTTGTGATGGATAGCATCAAGTCTAAGTGTATAGGCAATTACACTGAAGATGACAAGATTCACTAAGATACCCACTCTGGTTTGATTATTACTTGCTTTTGAAGTCTTATAATGTCTCCAATGCTTTGTTTTTATTAATGTTGTTACATACTGCTGAGACATCATGGTAACCATTGTAGATCACCTTGTAATTGCGGTTTTATGTGACTTCTTTGTTTCATGCTTCTCTAGGAATTGTTTTGTTTTATCTTGCTTTCTTTTGTTTTTCCCTCTAATACAGAAATGATAGATATACATGTAGAGACTCGTGCATGTGTAGAGCTTATAAACAGTTTACGAGAACCAACTATATAACACATGTTGAAATGAACAACTACTTTGAAGAAAAAGAGACACTACAATTCCCAGTGCTGATTCCATAATGTCATGATGTGAAATCCAGCAAAATTATCACTTTTTGTTCAAAGTGATTTTAGCTTGCTTTGTCTTCTTTAAGTTCAACACACATGAAGATATGCACAGCTATTTTGAGGAAAATGAGACACTATTACAGCCATTCTTGGCTTCCCTATTGTCTGATCTTGAAGACCTGAAATGCCCTCCTCATCCTGCTCAGATCAATTCCATACTAGGTTGTTTCATGTGAATTTCCTGTATATGACAATATGGACAACTATTTGGAAGAAAACAAGAGTCAATATGATAGAGAGTGAATATCTCTGATTGTCTAGTTATGAAATTTATGTCTCTTGCATTGCTTTCTTGTGATGCACTTTGTTCTGTTTTGTTGTGTTTAATTTTACCCTTTTGATATAATTGAATATATATTTGAGTGGGTAAGATGGATGACCATATTGCTGTTTTTGTCAGATCATGGAGCAGAACTGTTAACAGTCTCACTGTTTGAATGTCTACTTTACATGTTTTAATTTTGTAATTTGAACAACTATTTCCAAGAAGTCAGTATGTAATTTGTCAAGTAATAATTTCTTAAGTTTTTTTGTTGTTGTTCTTTTCCTTTTTTCCTTGGAATTCTGTATTGTTGCTACCCTTTATTCTGTTTTGTTTTGTTTTTTCTCTTTAAATAAAATTTTTTTAAAATCTTTGTCACCATTTTTTCCTTCTATTCTCTTTTTTTTCCTTTTGTCTTCCTTCTTTATCCTTCTGCTCTTTCTTGTTCCTTTTCCAATTTGAACATTGTCTTCCCATTTTCCAACATGTATTATACATTTTGGTCCTTATTTCAGTTTCTCACAGCACAGAAACAATGTGATATTTACATATGTATTCAATTTGTTTCAATCATGGTGTGATCATAAAGTGCATCCATTTACCTAGAAATGCCTCAAATTTATCCTATGTAGTGAAACAGTGCTTCATTTTATTAAAATACTACATCTTCTTTATCCATTCATCAGTTGATGAGCATTTGAACTATTTTCAAGATTTAGCTATTACAAATTGTGCTGCTATAAATGTGGAAGTGTATATATCACTGTGGTATGATGCTTTTAGTTTTTTCAACAAGATACCAAGAAGGAAAATAGTTGGGTCAAATGGAACCTCTTATCCTAGTTTTTTGAGGAATCTCCACACTGGTTTCCATGGTGGTTGCGCTAGTCTACACTCCCACCAACAGTGGAGAAGTGTTCCTTTATCCCCACAACCCTGCCAGCATTTTTTACTGGCTGATTTTTTGATAACTGCCATTTTTCTGGGGTGAGATGAAATCTCAATGTCATTTTAACTTGTGCTCTGAAATTATGAGTGATGTTGAAAATGTTTTCATATATTTTCTTGCCATTTGTACTTCAGCTAAGATCTATTCATTTCAGATGCCCAATTTTGAATTGATTCTTTAAACTTGGGGGTCTGATTTTTTTTCAGTTCCTTGTGTATTCTAGATGTTAGTCCTTTGTCTGAGGAACAGCTGGCATATATTTCTTCCCACACTGTATGTTGTCTCTTTGCTCTGTTGGTGGTTTCTTTTGCTGTGCAAGAGCTCATTCCATTTGTTGATTCTTTGTATTATTTCCCATGAGTTTGAGATTTTGTTTATAAAGTCTTTTTCTACCTTACATCTTCAAGAGTTCTACCTTTTATCTTCTAATAAATTTTGGGATTGTTTTAATATTTAGTTTATGGTGAAAGATGTGGGTCTAGGTTTAATCTTTGACATGTGGAAAACCAGTCTTTCCAGAATTATTTATTAAAGAGGCTATCTTTCTTCCAGGGAAGGTGTTTGGCACCTTTGCCAAAGATATAGTGGCTGAGTGTACTTGGAGTTGTTTATCTTATAATATGTTCCACTGCTCTTCAGGTCTGTTTTTATGCCTACCATGCTGTTTTTATCCTGGTAGCTATGTAGTATAATTTGAAGTCAGATATTAGCATGCCCCTGCCTTGCCTTTGTTACTCAGAATTGCATTTGACACTCTAGGTGTCTTCTGTTTCCAAATTAATTTTAGGGTTGTTTTCTCTGATTCTGTGAGGTATGCTGCTGGTATTTTGTTTTTGTCTTAAAGATAGTAGAATCCAACAAAACAAAACAGAAACAAAACAATCAAAGCAATGCAGCAAAATTGGTACAGAACTTCAAAGCAAGATACTTGGAAAATAAGAATAGCTACCATTGTCATCTTCACAATAGTTATCCATTCCATCAGGCATAGCAACATCAAACCAAAAACAAAGCAGTATAAAATCAATGAAAACAGAATATTGAATAAAGCAAGAACAATAAATCAGAATAAAGCAAAACAGTGAGAACAATATTGGACTTCAAAGACAAGATAGAAGGAAATCCCCCTTTTTGCTATATTGCATACTATCACCCTCCCAAGAGTTGCTCAGACAAGTAGCCCCAGGCCTGAAAAATCAATCAAACAATATAAGCATTTAGTTGCTTTATGTATCTTAGTTGCTATCAACTCAGCCTGTCCTCCAAACTAGCCAGCTGCTTGGGGGTGGGGACCATGGTGTTTGATTCTCAGCCCACAGGCTGATTGGCTCACATAAGGCACTATCTGACTTTTCTTGCCCTGAAAGCCATGTGGCTTGTGCACTTTACCAAAAAGGCTGGCTAGTTGATTCTTGGTAGATCCTCCCAGTCCCAACATGGATGATTCTTGAGAGTCACTCGCTTTTCTTTCCCTACAAACCACGAAGCTTGCATGACTTATCAGAAAGGCTGGTTAGTTGATTTCTTGGTAGGTTCTCCCAGTCCCAGCATGGCTAATTCTCCTGATGCTGGTATTTTGATAGGAATTGCATTAAATCTGTATTATAGTTTTGGAAATAGGCCATTTTCACTATATTGCTTTCACCTATCCAAGAACAAGGACCTAATATCTTCTCTGATCCATTTTTTCAGAGTACTATAGCTTTATTTCCTTAATTAAATTTATTCTTAAGTATTTTTTTTGCTCCTACTGTGAAAGGTGTGATTTTATTAAGTTCTCATTCAGTAAGTTTGTTATTTGTGAATATTATTGATTTTTGAATGTTGACTTTGCATCTAACTATACTACTAAATTTGGTTATCAAATCTAGAATTCTATAAATTCAAGATATTCTTTCTTCCTTGCCCAATTCATTAAAATTATTTGTGTATATTTGATTCTACCACTGTATGAGCAGACTACAAGACTTTAAAAGATCTGGTTTATACTAGACCCATGTCTATCACCATACACTAAACTAAAATCTAAATGGATCAAAGATCTAAATATTAAAACAGAAACAATAAAACTGCTGGAAGACAAAGTAGGTAAAAACCTCAAAGATATAGGGGTAGGAAGAGAATTCATGAACAAGAACCAAAGTACCCGGGAAGTACTTCCCAGAATCAATAACTGGGACCACATCTTATTAAAGAGTTTCTGCATGTCAAAAGAGGTTTCAAGCAGAGTGAAAAGAAAACCCACAAATTGGGAAAAAATCTTCATTGACAGCACCTCAGACAAAGGACTTCTGTCTAGAACTGATAAAGAATTAAAAAAAATCAGACCCTCGAAATTCAAAGACCCAATCCAAAAATGGGCATCTGAAATGAATACACAGTTCTCAGATGAAGAAATACGAATGGCAAATAAATACATGAAAAAATGTTCATCATCATTAGTCATGAGAAATGCAAATTAAAACCACACTGAGATTCCATCTCACTCCAGAAAGAATGGCCAAGATAGGAAACACTACCAACAACAAGTGTTAGAGAGGCTGTGGGGAAAAAGGAACTCTTCTACACTGTTGGTGGGAGTGTAGACTGGTGCAACCATTGTGGAGGTCAGTCTGGAGATTCCTCAAAAAGCTGGGTTTGGAAGTCCCATTTGACCCAGCTATTCTGCTTCTAGGCATATTCCCAGAAGAATTGAAAACATCATACCACAGTGATATATGTGCACCCATGTTTATAGCAGCACAATTTGTAATAGCCAGATCTTGGAAACAACCTAAGTGCCCATCAACTGAGGAATGGATAAAAAAATTGTGGCATTTCTATACAATTGAGTACTACTCTGCTATAAAGAATGATCACATCGAGGTATTTATAAATAAATGGACACGACTTGAGACCATTCTCTTAAGCGAAATAAACCAAACTCACAAGGGTAAATACCATATAGTCTCCCTAGTATGAGATTTGATAAGAGTATATAAGACTTTATGGTAAGCATGAGTCCCCATCTCATAGCTTTGAAGTCTTTCAAAGTTTTCAATCATCAGTTGGCATGGTTTTATCCTGTTTTCTTTGACTATATCATGCGTGATGATATGAACAGCTGTTTTGAAGAAAACAAAACATTATGACAACTATTGCTGATTTAATATCATCCTTCTTAGAAGTCCTACCATGCTTTTTTTGTTCTACTACCATTGGTTCTATCTATCACATTGGGTCTTATTGGAATTTGAATATGTGTGATAGTTTAAACAAAAATTTTTTTATCATAAATGAGACATTATAGTATCCATTGATCATTTTCTGTTATTCGGTTCAGAAAGCCCCATAATTCTTTCACTCTATGCATGGCTTTATACTATTGTGTTATGTTTGATATTATTGTATTTGAAACTATGCTCAACTATAGCAGAGTAACAGATATTGTGATAGCTACTGTTGATGTCCAGTTGTCTTAATGTAAAGTACTGTGTTGCCTATGTTGTCCTGTTCTGATCTGCTCTGTACTGCCCCCTTTTGTTTTATTCTCTTTCAAATAAAAAAAAATATTTTTTTAAAAAAAGATCTAGTTTATAAATATAACTCTACCACCAACTAGCTGTGTGACAGATTTTATTTTTCATGGCAAAACAGAAGTTATACTAGATGAAGCAAAGTCCTTTTATACTAACATTTGGCAATAGCTGAAGATTTTTTTGATTGTCACACCTA